>ML104687.1:0-108901 GCA_003697995.1 Taxidea taxus jeffersonii | reverse complement strand
ATGGTAAATTGTTTTCCACCCCCTCACTTTCAATCTGGAGGTGTCTTTGGGTCTAAAATGAGTTTCTTATAGGCAGCATATTGATGGGTTTTGTTTTTTTATCCATTCTGAAACCCTGTGTCTTTTGATTAGGGCATTTAGCCCATTTACATTCAGGGTAACTATTGAGAGATATGAATTTAGTGCCATTGTATTGCCTGTAAGGTGATTGTTACTGTATATTGTCTCTGTTCCTTTCTGATCTAATACTTTTAGGGCCTCTCTTTGCTTAGAGGACCCCTTTCAATATTTCCTGTAGAGCTGGTTTGGTGTTTGCAAATTCTTTCAGTTTTTGTTTGTCCTGGAAGCTTTTTATCTCTCCTTCTATTTTCAATGATAACCTAGCTGGATATAGTATTTTTGACTGCATGTTTTTCTCATTTAGTGCTCTGAATATATCATGCCAGTTCTTTCTGGCCTACCAGGTCTCTGTGGATAAGTCTGCTGCCAATCTAATATTTTTACCATTGTATGTTACATACTTCTTGTCCCGGGCTGCTTTCAGGATTTTCTCTTTGTCACTAAGACTTGTAAATTTTACTATTAGATGATGGGGTGTAGACCTATTCTTATTGATTTTGAGGGGGATTTTCTGTACCTCCTGGATTTTGATGCTTGTTCCCTTTGCCATATTAGGGAAATTCTCTACAATAATTCTCTCCAATATACCTTCTGCTCCCCTCTCTCTTTCTTCTTCTTCTTCTTCTGGAATCCCAATTATTCTAATGTTGTTTCGTCTTATGGTATCACTTATCTCTCGAATTCTCCCCTCATGGTCCGGTAGTTGTTTGTTTCTCTTTTGATCAGCTTTTTTATTCTCTGTCATTTGGTCTTCTATATCACTAATTCTTTCTTCTGCCTCATTTATCCTAGCAGTAAGAGCCTCCATTTTTTATTGCACCTCATTAATAGCTTTTTTAATTTCAACTTGGTTAGATTTTAGTTCTTTTATTTCTCCAGAAAGGGCTTTTATTTCTCCAGACAGGCTTTCTCTAATATCTTCCATGCCTTTTTCAAGCCTGGCTAGAACCTTGAGAATCATCATCCTGAATTCTAGATCTGACGTATTACCAATGTCTGTATTGATTAGGTACCTAGCCTTCCGTACTGCCACCTGTTCTTTTTTTTTTTTTTTGTGGTTTTTCCACCTTGTCATTTTGTCCAGATAAGAATATATGAAGGAGCAAATGAAATACTAAAAGGGTGGCAAAGACCTCAGGAAAATGTGCTTTAACGAAATCAGAAGAGACCCCAAATCGTGGGGGGAGAATGGGGGGTAAAAAGAAGTTCAGAAAAGAGAAAAAAAAATCTAAAATAAGAACACAAATAAAGGAAAAATATAAAAAAAGAAAAAAGGTATATATTAGACTGGTGACTAGAACAGGGTCACCCACTTAATTTTGGGAGTATTTTGTTTTCTTGGAAGAAACTACCTCCCAAAATGTTAAAGAATGAAAAATATATATAAGGGTAAACACAATGAAGGGATGGAATATGATTATAAAGATGAAAAAAGATTTTTTTAAAATTTCTAACAAAGGAGTTGGTAAGGTAAGTTGGTTGGGAGAATAAAAAAAAAAAAAAGAAAGTGGAGAGAACTTGCTTGTGTTGGAGACTAGATTAAGCCCGGTGCTAGATTTAGGGTGTATTTTGATCTATTAGAAGAAGTTGTACCCCAAATTTTTTAGAAGAAAAAACCCTATGTGTATACAAAGAATAAAGTTAGATACAATGAAGGATAAAATATGACTATAATAATAAAGGTCCAAAAAAGATTTTTTAAAGAATGTTATTAAGATAAACTAGTTAGAGGCGCCTGGGTGGCTCAGTGGGTCATGATTCCACGGTTCTGGGATTGAGTCCCGCATTGGGCTCTCTGCTCAGTGGGGAGCCTGCTTCCTCCTCTCTCTCTGCCTGCCTCTCTGCCTACTTGTCATCTCTGTCTGTCAAATAAATAAATAAAATCTTTTTAAAATAAGATAAACTAGTTAAAAGATGTTAAAGGAGGAAAGGGTAAAAGTTAAAAAAAATTAGCAGAAGAGAAAAAAAATTAAAAATATTAATTAACTTTGCAAGACTAAAGATTCATGGGGAAAAAGCCATGAATTCCATGCTTTGCTTTCTCCTCCTCTGGAATTCCACTCTTCTCCTTGGTAAGTGAACTTGGTCTTGGCTGGATTTCTTGTTGATCTTCTGGGGGAAGGGCCTGTTGTAGTGATTTTCAAGTGTCTCTGCCCCAGGCGGAATTGCACTGCCCTTACTAGGGGCCGGGCTAAGTAATCCTCTCAGGTTCGCTTTCGGGAGCTCTCGTTCCCTGAATGCTTTCCGTAGAGTTCTGGAGGACGGGAATGAAAATGGTGGCCTCCCAATCTCTGGTTCAGAGGAGCCGAGAGCTAGGGGCCCTGGTCTTCAGTGCGCCTTCAGAGAAAAGCGCTTAATCACTCCCGTCTCCCTAGCCTCCAGCCACGCTTGGAGAAAATTGCACGCAATCACTCCCGTCTCACTGGCCTCTGGCTGCACTCTGAGGTCACCCAGCCTGTTACCAAGCATCTCTGTCTCTGGCACACAGCCCCGCCTGGAGTCTCCAAACCCTGCAGATCCCTGGGCTCTCCCAGGTCGGAGTCTTCCCAGATCTTGTGGGGACCCCATGCACAGAGCATCAGCCTGTGTCACGGATTACGGTTCAAGGTAACCCGGAGTTGAGAACTCACTCCTCGGCTCTGTCTCTGCAGCCGGCTTCCCTGCTCTAATACTTGTGAGCTCTGTTACACTGAGACACTCCCGATCCTTCTGTGACCCCGCGGGACCTGAGGCCACGCTGTCCCCATGAGGTCTTCACCCCAGTTTAGCCTCTGGAGCGATGTCCCTCCGTGGAGCAGACTTTTAAAAGTCTTGATTTTGTGCTCCCTTGCTCCGCCACTTGCTGGGAGCCGGCCCCTCCCCCATGGTCTACCCGCCGCTTTGGATTCACTTCTCTGCTGGTCCTACCTTTCAGAAAGTGGTCGATTTTCTGTTTCTAGAATTGTTGCTCTTCTTCTCTTCGATCTCCTTTTTGATTTGTAGGTGTTCGGAATGGTTTGATAAGCTATATAGCTGATCTCCTGCTGCCTGATGTATTCTCCAGTCTGTCAACATTTTACTATTAAGTATATTGTTGCTGTAGATTTTTTGTAGATACTATTTGTCATATTATGTAAATTCTCTATTACCTCTAGTTTTCTAATTTTATCATAGATGTATGGATTTGAAATCAGAGGCTCTACCCACTATCAATTATTATAAATTACTTAAGAAATAATAGTGTTGGGGTGCCTGTATTTACAGTATTTGGTTTTGGCTCAGGTCATGGTCTCAGGGTCCTGGGACCGAGCCCCACTTTGGGCTCTGCACTAGTGTGGTGTCTGATTTTCCCCCTCCCTCTGCTCCTCTTCCTACTCTCTCTCTTTCTGTGTAGAATAAATAAAATCATTTTAGGAAAGGAAATAGTAGTATTTATTTTTTTATTGAAACTTTACACAGAACTTCAATATATAGAGGACAAAAGTTGAACCCCTTAGGTGGGAGATTTGGAGCTCCACTCATACAGTTGTTTTTTATTTTGTTTTATTTGTGTTTTTTTTGACACTAAGCAGCAGCCTCAGCTGCAGTACTGCACCAAACCAACTTGCTTACTTCAAACTATGTCCTTATGCTCCAAAGCTCTTACATGTGCAATTCAATAAAAATGAAATAATGAATTGCTAACATCTATTAAACATTTACCCTGGGCCTGATATGTTTGTTGTTAAGTGGATTATCTTGTTTAATCATCATAACCATCCCAGGAAGAAGAGAAGACTGAGTTTTGGAAAGTTTTTTTGTTTTGTTTTGTTTTAGATTTTTTATTTATTTACTTGACAGACAGAGATCCCAAGTAGGCAGAGAGGCAGGCAGAGAGAGAAGGGAAAGTAGGCTCCCTGCTGAGCAGGGAGCCCAGATTCAGGGCTTGATCCCAGGACCCTGAGATCATGAACTGAGCCACAGTCAGAGGCTTAACCCACTGAGCCCCCCAGGTGTCCCATCTATTACTCTTATAGGTAAATAGTGCAGAAACCTTTTGTCTCTAACCAAGGTAGCTAGCCATGTTTGGAAATACCTCATGGTTTAAGTTCTAGGAGCATCTGTTACATGTTTGTTTCTCCCTACATAGCAGCACAGCTGGCTAATAGGTGATAAAAGACACATAATGGGAGGTGACAATAAGAAGTGCTGTTTGTTATTTGAAAATTTGTATCCAGAATAACACATTCCTTCTGGAAATGTATTATCCAGGCTAAACATATTAATTATTCAGATGTCATCTCAGATGTTGTACTTGTCAAAACCAGAGACCTGTTTTCCCCAAACACCTCACACTTAATGTGTCTAGTATTAGAAGCTGTTCATGTTCATTCTAGATTACCATTGTGCTTCATGTAGAACCTTTTCTATTAAATATGCGTTGCTTTGGTGAGTTATATATTGTATCAAAGTATCTGGGGACTTAGTTACTGATTTATTTTATGTTCTGTTATGCTGCAGCAAAGGTGACATTGAACCTGGTCTTTCATTTCACTTATTTTTTTTTTTTAAGTAATCTCTATACCCAGTGTCGGTCTTGAGCTTACAACCCTGAACGAGTCACATGCCCTACTACCAGCCAACCAGGCACCCCATTAATATATTTTCTTGTGAAATTTATGAAGGATTGCTTCCTCTTTCTCTCTCTGAATGTGTCTCTCTCTCCCTCTAAAAAAAAATCAGTTACTGTATTTTCTTATCAGAGAATTATTCTTTGATTTAACACACTATAGTTTGGAGCTATATGAAGCTGTATACTTAGACATTATACATCAGTAGACTTTTTCTATTTATTAACATTCATGATCAATATTTCTCACAAGAAAAGGCAGTAGCTCTTCCTTCTGAGATAGAAGTATGCTGATGGAAGCCCCCCAAAGGAAATTCCATTTGAGCCCATCTAGGGCACAACCTCTCTTGACTGACATCCTGTCTCATTTCCTCCCCTTTTGGGACAGACCTGGCATTCCTAGTCCTACTGACCCTCTTCTCCTGCTCCTTCCTTTTCTTTACTTTCATAAAGCTTCTCTTAGTTCATCGTGCTCTTTCCATTTCCAGTGCAGATCAAGGCCAAGAGAAATCAAGACCAGAAAATGTATCATGTATCCCTTGGTTGGAATAGGCAGGGTAGAAGTATATACAGAAACATTGTTTTGGTCACAAATATTTCTAATCCAAGTCTATATCAGACTTTAAAATTAGATTCCTTACAGACCATTGGCCATTGAGACCTTTATCCTAGCTTTAGAAGTGACTGTATCTTTACTGCTTAGATGCCTAATTTGTTGTGAATTTAATTCTTTTAATGTCTTCTAGGAAAGGAAATTATTGCTTTCATTAAGAACTCATGTGTCAAAGTTTAATGGTCTTAATGGTTCTTCTACTTTAGTCTATTACTATTTAGTCTATAACTATTTTCATGAAACACTTGGATCTGCTTTCTAGTTTATGCATATGTGAGCAAGAGTCAATCTCTTCTATAGGTTGTCTGCCATGGTTACATCTGGAGAATGTTTTTTAAAAGATTTTATTTATTTTTTTCGTGAGAGAGAATGGGGAGAGAGAACAAGCAGGGGGGAGAGGCAGAGGCAGAGGGAAAAGTAGGCTCCCCACAGAGCAAGGGGCCCACTGAGCAGAGAGACTAATGCGGGTCTCAGTCCCAAGGCCCTGGGACTATGACCCAAGGTGAAGGCAGACACTTAACCAACTAAGCCACCTAGGCATCCTGGGAATTTTTTTTTTTTTTAATATTGCACAAATGCCTGGGATGCTAACAAATAAGAATTCTAGGAAAAACAAGGCAGATAACAAATATGAAAAGACTGAGGGAAGTAACATATGAGAAAAAATCAAACATGAAGCTAAGTTTATGAGAATGGGAATTGGGTTATGTACGAAGATAATGAACTACTCAAAAAGAAGAAAAAATTGGAAAACAATTGGGCCAGACCGAAGGGAAGAAAAATTTTTCCTCTACTCTCTTAGGATCTCTGTTTGGGACTTAGAATTAAGCTGACTTAAAGCAGAATAATAGGAGAAAAACATATAAGTTTCATTAGAATTTTACATGTACATGGAAATCTTACCAAAAAATGAAGACCCAGAAAAGTGATCAGAGCAAAAAGTTTATATATCTTTTAGATAAAGAAACAATACATTTGAGAAGAAATGATGAGACAATGGGGTTTGTTCTAGGGGCAGTAAATTATGGAGAAGCGACTAGGAGATATAGGGGTGGGAGACTAGTGGAAGATAAGGGTTATTTTGGTAAGTTGTTGTTGTTGTTGTTTTGGTATAGATCTATTTCAGCATTAGCTCTCAATTTCTGGTGATAAGAATGTTCCTTTCTTCCTATACAGGGAGGGCACCTTTCTCATGGGAGATTTTATAGACTGTTTTTAGATAGGAAAGAGGAGGTCCTGCATCTGCAGTTCCTTTAGCTCAAAATAATCAATTTGCCGGGTGCCTGGGTGGCTCAGTGGGTTGAGCCACTGTCTTTGGCTCAGGTCATGATCTCAGGGTCGTGGGATCAAGTCCCACATCAGTCTCTCTGCTCAGCGGGGAGCCTGCTGCCCTTCCTCTCTCTCTGCCTGCCTCTGCCTACTTGTGATCTTTCTCTGTCAAATAAATAAATAAAACCTTTTTAAAAAAAAATCAATTTGCCAAAGTGGCATATTTCGGGGTAGTGTGTCCTGAATTCAAAGATGTCTGTGTGGAAGTCAGAGGGTGCTCTGAATATCTATTGCTATGTACCAAATCCCCCCAAACTTAGTGGCTTTATACAATAATAGTCATTTATTACTTTTACTGTGTCTGTGGGTCAGAAATCTGAAATGAATTGACTGAAGTGTTCTGGCTTGGGCCTATCATGAGGTCACAGTCAAATGATGGCTGGGACTGGTATCATCTGGAAGACTTGACTCACATCCCTGATACTGGGTTGGGAAGACTGAGAGTCTGGAATAGCTAAAGCTCCTCGGACATCTGTGTCTATCTCAGTGTGATGTCTGCTCTGCCTCTTCAGTCAGCTTCAGTGTACCAGAATTCTTTTTTTTCCCCCAAAGATTTTATTTATTTATTTGACAGACAGAGATCACAAGTAGGCAGAGAGACAGGCAGAGAGAAGTGGCGGGGGTGGGGGGGGAAGCAGGCTCCCTGCCGAGCAGAGAGCCTGATGTGGGGCTTGATCCCAGGACCCTGGGATCATGACCTGAGCCAAAGGCAGAGGCTTAACCCACTGAGCCACTCAGGCGCCCCATACCAGAATTCTTATGTGATGATTCAGGGCTCTAGAGCATGCATCCTGAGAAAGAGAACCAGGAGGGAGCTGGATCACCTCTTCTAATTTGCCTCAGAGGTCATGCAGCATCATGGCCAACAAACATATTCTGTTACACGCATTCTATTTGTCAAGAGTCATAAGGCCAGACCATATTTAGGCAAAGAGGAATTAGACTCCATCTTTGATGAAAGGATTGTTAAAGGATTGACAGACATGTTTTAAAACAATCAGAGAGGCCTGGGTTGGAAATATAAATTTGGGAGTCATCTGCATATGAATCATTGAAGAAGTATGAATAATTGAAGGTAGGGGTATGATGAGATGCGAGGAAGAGAAAGAGAAAGAACAGAATGAGGAGGAAGGGAAAGCAGAACTGAAGTTTTGTGTTTTTTTAAAATTTTATTTATTGGGGCACCTGGGTGGCTCAGTCAATTGGGAGTCTGCCTTCAGCTCCGGTCACGGGATGGAGTTCTGTGTCGCGCTCCCTGCTCAGCAGGGAACCTGGTTCTCCCTCTCCCTCCATCTGCCACTCTGCCTACTTGTGCTCTCTATCTCTCTGTCAAATAAGTAAATAAAATATTTTAAAATTTTATTTATTTATTTATTTGACAGAGAGGAAGAGAGACAGAGAGAGAGAGAGAGAACACAGCAGGGGGAGTGGAAGAGGGAGAAGCAGTCTTCCCGCCAAGCAGGGAGCCCGGGAGCCTAATGCAGGGATCGATCCCAGGTCTTGGGATCACGACCTGAGCCAAAGACAGATGCCCAATGACTGAGCCATCCATGCACCCCAGAACTGAACCTTTAAAAAAATGTCTAACACAAAGATGGTTTGGCAGAAGAGAATGAAAAGCCCTGATTAGGGAGACTAGTAAACCAGCAAGAGAGTGTAATGTCATACTAGAAGTGGACTAGCAGTGGTAAAGAATGGCTTCAAAGAGGATCTATAACAGATGCAACTGACAAGTCAAATAAGGTGAAGATTGACATATACCCAATTTAGTAATATGGAACTCAGTGAGAATGAATTGCACATTTAAATGTTGATGAGGAGGATCCAGTAGAGAATGAGGGATTGAAGATGAGGAGAGAGAATTGTCTGGAGATTCAAAGATAAACAAATTGGCCACTTAATACCTCAATTGTTCTGCCCAAATCTCTGAGCTAATGCTGGAACACCTGAGATCAGGCAGAGGTATTGATGTGGGGTGACAGCTTCAAGAAAGGCAGAGAAGAGAAGTTCTTCAAATTTTCTGTAAATGGGATCTAATGATTAGCAAGATTTACACTGGAATTTTTCCCAAGACAACTTCATGAGTGTTGCTGTATTCTTCTCTTAGGTTAAGATTTTATTTATTTATTTGACAGAGAGATCACAAGTAGGCAGAGAGGCAGGCAGAGGGGGGGCGGGGAAGCAGGCTCCTCGCCAAGCAGAGAGCCCAATGCGGGGCTCAATCCCAGGACCCTGAGATCATGACCTGAACCAAAGGCAGAGGCTTAACCCACTGAGCCACCCAGGTGCCCCATGTTCCAGACGTTTCTTAATCTGGTTTATCTTTATCATGGAAATTGGGGAAGGAAGGGAGTTAAATATGGCATCTCCCATAGACCTCGTCAAACCTACGAATCCAAACAAAAAAACATTTATTTATACAAAGGCAACAGATTAGTGACCTCTAACTTTTGCTTAAAAGCCATACAATGCTCCAGTTAGAGTATGTGTCAAAAGAGTATAAATACATCCTGCGTACTCTAAGTTTCGTTACTAACTTAGCCATTGAAACTTTTCTTTAAAATATTTGCTTATTCATCTTTCTCCTATGTGTGGGTTTTCCAGGGCTATTTCACAGCTTTTTGTTTCCTATAGCAAAATAAACTCTTACTGTGAAATAGACATGTTCATTATCTCCTTTACTTATTTGTTATTCTTCATATTGTTCCAAAGTCATCAAACGTTCTTCCTTTTTTTCCTAAGAAACAAGAGCACTGCCTGAAGCTAGAAGGCTCATCTCTCTAGAGACTTTCTGGTCTTTTCCTCTGTTGCCTTTAAACACCCTTTAATATGGTAATGCACAATGTCTATCTCCACCTGCTCCTGATTTGGGTTCTTCCTCTAAGTAATTGATATAATCTGTCAATACAAAAGTCAGACCCATTATCTATCTATCTATCTATCTATCTATCTATTTATCTAAGTACCGTCACTGCCTATCTTAACATTTTGAAAATATTTGTGGAAATAAAACACAGATGTCACCCATTAATTAATTCTTCAACCAGAAAGCCTGGTTGTTGTTCTTTGTGATGTTAGCACCCATTGATGATCATTGATTAGATCTGTTAATTCGTTATGGATTGCAAGATGGTGACTTTTTTTTAAAAGATTTTATTTATTTATCTGACAGAGATCACAAGTGGGCAGAGAGACCCACAGAGAGAGAGGAAGGGAAACAGGCTCCCTACTGAGCAGAAAGCCCGATGTGGGGCTCCATCCCAGGACCCTGAGATCATGACCCGAGCCAAAGGCAGAGGCTTTAACCCATTGAGCCACCCAGGCATCCCAAGATGGTGACATTTGAATTCAATATCATTCCTCCTTTCTATCTGTAATTCTATAGAGAGAAACTTGTTTATCAAATAGTTGGTGAGCTACAGTGCATGGGAAATATAGGAGTAATGATTAATTCTTTGCTCTCTTCCAGTTTTCAACTTAATGCATTAGTTCTCTAGTGTCCTTCAAAAGTGATCCTTATAGAACAGTGGTAGGTATGCTCTGCTTCACAGAATCTTTCAGGGGCTGCTGGACAAGGCTAGGTAGGAGCTGTTGGCCAAGTTCTGTGTCCCCACCCCAATTCACTCCATGCAGCTTTTCTGTTTTCCATATTGGGCAACAATGATCTTTTACTCTGGGGGAAATAAAAAGGATTGCATGGCTCAAAAAAAAAAAAAAAAGGACAGAAAATAATTGATCTGGAAGATAAATTGTATACCCAGAACATTATAGGCTCAATTAATATTTGGTGAATGATGAATGAATGATGAACAAATGAGTGAATTAAAAAACAATGAATAGATTTTCAGAAATGAGGTTTATAAGAGAATGTCTGGTTCTTTCCAGCTAAACCGTTGTTCACAGAAAGATAAGCTACAGGAAAAGATTATATGAATAACAGGGATTTGTCTTGCTTTTATTTCTACTTTCCAATAATTCAGAGAAGGACAGATAGCAAGTATGAGAGAGAAGAGGGAGAAAGAGAATAGACAGATGAGAGGAAGGAGAAGAGGGAGGGAAGAAGAAAAAGGGTAGTCTTTTCCTCCACTAGTCAACCGCTTCCATTTCTCTGAGTTAGTTCCCACAGTACAGTCTGAAGACCAGGCAGACATCAGAAACTCTCCCTTCTCAGTCTCATCACAACTCAGTCCCTCGATCTTTGAATTATTCAGTTCTTGATGCCCCTTGGAAACTTGGGTTTGTGTTAGTCTGGAGAACCTTGTTACACTCCCATTGGTCTCTCCAGTTGGCCTTTGGCAGGTCCTTACAACTCGCTGAAACACAAGCTACAAGTACCTCCCCACAATTGGACCACACTCGTCCTCAGGAGCCAGGGCCTCCAAGAACTGTCCCTACCAATGATGTCCTACTTTTTGATGTCCTTCAACCACAGTTAGCTTGTAGGCTCTTTTCTTTCAGGTAATCCAGCTTGCCTGCTACATGTTTTTTTTTTAAGTATTTATTTTAAATCTAGTTAGCTGATATGCAGTGTTATATTAGTTTCAGGTGCACGAAAGAGTGATTCAACAATTCCATACATCACCCAGTGCTGATCACGACAAATGCCCTCCTTAATCCCCATCACTGATTTCACCTACCCCCCACAAACTGCCTTCCCACTGGTAATCATCAGTTCATTCTCTATAATTTTTTTTTTTAAAGACTTTATTTATTTATTTGACAGAGAGAGAGGGAGAGAGAGCAAGCAAGCACAGGCAGAGGCAGAGGGAGAAGCAGGCTCCCTGCCGAGCAAGGAGCCCGATGTGGGACTCGATCCCAGGACGCTGGGATCATGACCTGAGCCGAAGGCAGCCGCTTAACCAACTGAGCCACCCAGGCGTCCCTCATTCTCTATAATTAAGAGTCTGTTTCTGGATTTCTCTTTCTCTCTCTTGTTTCTTTTTGCTCACTTGTTTTGTTTCTTAAACTCCACATATAATTGAAATAATATGGTATTTGTCTTTCTCTGACTGACTTATTTCACTTAACATTATACTCTCTAGCTCCTTCTATGCTATCAGAAATGGCAAGATTTCATTCTTTTTTATAGCTGAATAATATTGCATTATATAAATACACGACATCTTCTTCATCCATTCATCTATCAATGGACACTTGGGCTGCTTCCGTATCTTGTCTATTGTAAATAATGTTGCTGTAAACATATGAGTACATGTATCCCTTTGAGTTTATGTTTTTGTATTCTGTGGGTAAATACCCAGTAGTGGGGCTGCTGGATCATAGGGTAGTTCTATTTTTAACTTTTTGAGGAAACTCAACCAGAGTGGCTGTCCAGTTTGCATTCCCACCAACAGTGTAGCAGGGTTCCTTTTTCTTTGCATTCTAGCCAACACCTGTTGTTTCCTGTGTTGTTGATTTTTAACCTTTCTGACAAGTGTGAGGTCCTGCTACATAGTTATATAATCCTTGCTGTTATGTCAACCAAAAAGGCAAACATTGGAGAATCCTAGCAACCTTTTATTCCAGAAATGATTAACTAAAAGGAATGTGATCTTTCTAATAATATTCGCCTGTCCTCATTTTATTCAAAGTGATTGTATAAATTAAGTTCTATTCATAATGAGACTGGTGAATTACCTGAAGATAATCAATACTATTTACTTTAACTTTCTCTTTAAGGATATTTTTCTGGTTCTTTCACTTGTAAGTATACACAGTTTCCAACTTCAATAGAAGCTTTTCTTCTCTTTAGAAGGTACCTAATTTTCTACCTAATTTTCTTTAAAGTTAATATTAATATGGAATTCAAACCTATTCATATGGTAATTCTATCAGTCATGTTCACTGCTGTAATTGGGTATCTTACATTATTTGATCTAAGGATAATCAAAATGAATAAGGCTACAGTCAGATCAAAGTGGGTTTTCATCACCTGCAACACCAAAACCAAATAGGGTAATTTAATACTGCCTAATGTAATACTCAATATTCATGGAGTACTTCCTCAGATGAAATTAATATTCTCTTCAAAGGACAAACATGAATAAAGAAACCACCAAAGATGCTACTGCATATCAGTTTTAACACCTGGAAATTCTTACCATAGGTGAACTGCTTTTCAAAGACATTCATTCATTCATTCGTTCATTCAATAACAGTTGTAGAGTATGTATTAGGCACTGTGTTAAGTTCTGAGAATCCAAAGCAAATAAAAACAAAACAGGAAATGATTGGTCCCTTACTGATTATTTGGCTGGCAAAGAAATGGGAATAGAGATACAGAGAAGAGATAGCACAGCAATTAAAATTATGAAATAGCGGGAGAACATGTTATGATTGAGGTAGATCAAGGGTGCAATGAGCATCTAGGTGAAGTGAACATGCAGAAATGAGGGTGAGATTCAAGAAAACTTCCTAGAAGCAACTGAATCTGAAAAATAGTAAGAGTCAGGCAAAGGGAGACTGCAAGGACATTCTAAACAGAGGTGGGCAGGAAATGCGAAGATCTCTTTGCAGAAGTGAGGATGAGCAACCTGTGGTCCCAGAATTGCAAGGGGCTTCGTATGAACTGTAGATTACAAGGAGAGGTAGAGAGTGGTCAGAGATGAGGCTGGAGAGGTGAGGAGATATCACATCATAAAAGGTCTATAGACAATTGTGTGAATTAAGTAATAGTTCCCTGGAATTCATATCTACCTGGAATGTCAGAAGGGAGGATCCCTGCAGATGTTAAGGATCTCAAGATGAAATCATCCTGGATAAGGGTGGGCCCTAAATCCCATGACTGCTGTCGTTATAAGGAGTTGGGGAGACACACGGAAAAGAACACCATGTGAAAATGGAGGCAGAGTTTGGAGTGATGCAGTTCAAGCCAAGGAATGCCACAGATAGCCAGGAGTCACAAGATTCTAGAAAAAAGTAAGGAATTTCCCTAGAAATTCCGAGGAAACATAGTCCTGCTAACATCTTGATTTTGGGCTTCTAGCCTCCAGAATGGTGAAAAAATAAGTCTCTGTTGTTTTAAGCCACGAAATTTGTGGTAATTTTTTATGGGAGCCTGGGAAGCTAATACAATCCTATTAAGAAGTTTGAACTGACATATAGATATGGGGTCATTTTTGACATATCCTATGGAAAGATTTGAGTAAAGAAGTGACATTATCAGATTGGTACTTTGAAAAAGTCACTCTGGGGTCTCTTGGTGGCTCAGTTGGTTGAGTGGCTGCCTTCAGCTCAGGTCATGGTCCCCAGGTTCTGGGATCGAGTCCTGTATTGGGCTCTCTGCTCAGCGGGGAGTCTGCTTTTCCCTCTTCCTGCCACTTCCCCTGCTTGTGCTCTCTCTCTGTCAAATAAATAGATAAAATCTTAATTTTTTTAATTAAAAAAATAAAAAGATCACTCTGGCTCCAGTGTAGAAGATAGATGAGAAGAAAGAAAAACTGAATGTACAGACACATTGGGAGGATGTAGAAAACGATGGTTTAACTGGAGAAGTAAGGGAGGAAAGTGAAGAGAAATAGTTAGAATTGTGAAATATTAGGTAGAACTGATAGAACTTGATCACTGTTATTTATTTGTTTGTTTGTTAAGTAATTAATTTATTTATTTTCAAGCTTATTTACTTAACTAATTTCTATACCCAATGTGGGGCATGAACTTACTACCCTGAAATCAAGAGGTGCATATTCTTCCCACTGAGCCAGCCAGGCAACTCAATCACTCTTTTATAACTATGAGGATTTGTGAAGAGAGAAAGTCAAGAACTGACACTTGATATACGGTCTAACTTTTCCACAATGCCTTCAAAGAGAATCTTTCAATCTATAGATTGAATCTATAGATTCAATCTATAGATCGAGTTAAGGTAGAGGACATGAGCAGACATGTTTGTACCACTTGACTCAGCTAAGTTGAGGCAATCTGATTCTCCCTGGGTATGAACTGTGATATTCAGTGACCTCAAAGAAATGCTATTGTGGGCTCAGCCTGGAAGGTCATATTGGGTCAGAATTATAGTGGTCTTAGTGAACCATAGATTAGCAGAAACATCTAGTCACAGAGGGAAGAAATAGATAAAAGTCAAGAAAAGCAATTCAGATAAGCTTGGGAGATAGTTTGAGGAGAGAGATTCCTTTGAGGTCTAGTTGCATTTTTTTTTTTTTTAATGTGATCTTTAAACCCAGTGTGGGGTTTCAACTCACAATCCTGATATCAAGACCTGCATGCTCTACCAACAGAGCCAGCCAGGAACCTCTGGTTATATTTCTTAAAATTGCCTTTTATGGGGCACCTGGTTAGCTCACTCAGTAAAGCATGTGACTTTTACATCGGGGTTGTGGGTTCAAGCTGGGCATAGAGCTTACTTAAAATAGATTTATAAAACACACACACATACACATTTTATATATATGATTGCCTTTTATGAGATTATCCTTAAACATATGACAAATCATCTTTTTTACTTGCAATATTCAGTGGCTTTTCTGTTTTGTAATCTTACTGTCTCATTATCATGCCAGATCTCTGGCTTGGATAACTGGATATGTAACAGTACCATACATCAAAAGCGAAGTATGGGAGGAAAAACAAGTTCTGAGGAAAAATTATGAGTTCAGTTTGGACACTGCCTTTTGGCAAAGGCAAACAGGACATCTAGGCAAGTCCAATGTAGACACAGAAGACTCTACAAGAATGTTTTGGACGAGAGTTCAGCTCCAGAAGGCATCTCTCTGTAAAGATTAATTTATTTCTTATTAACTTATTTTTAAAAATATTTTATTTATTTATTTGTCAGAGAGAGAGAGAGAGAGCGCATAAGCAGGGAGAACAGCAGGCAGAGGGAGAAGCAAGCTCTCCGCTGAGCAAAGAGCAGTATGTGGGACTCAATCCCAGGACCTCAGGATCATGACCTGAGCCGAAGGCAGCTGCTCAACTGACTGAGCCACCCAGGCATCTCAGTAAAGATTAATTTATGCCATTTTATTCCAGGGTAAGAGGGAAAAGAGAGTGAAGAATAGTGGGAAGTTTGATATTTGAAGGTCTTCTCTGTTTTAGAAAGAAAGAAGAACCTGCAGAGGAGAATAAGAAGGAATGGAGGAATTAGGGGACAAGGGTGGGGGAAAGTCCAAGATACTAAGAAAGAAAGCATTACAGGGAGGTCAGGAGCATCAGATGCTATGGTGAGTCCCTTGGTTTTTATCAAGGAAGAAGCCACTGGTGACTTTGGCAAGAGAGATTTGGAGAAGTAATGATGGTAGAGGAAAGGCTTTGGGCAGAAACCATAGCTTCTATTTCAGGGGTTTGGCTGTAATGGAAAGAAAAGACATAGAGGTAACTGAAAGGGACTATATGTCCATTTAACTAAGATGGGAGAGACATAAGCCTGTTTACTGACTAGGGAAGAAAATCAGTTGCTAAAATTTAAAGACACTTGAGAAACATTAATTGATGAATTGGAATCTATAGGAATGTGGGAGAGGTAGATGCAGTACTACGTTAAGTAATCCTTCTCTCACTGTGGCAAGAGGGGATATGGTCTAAAAAAAAAAAGGCAACAATGCAAATAAATTTGTAGGTTGACAAGAGAAGTAAAAAATGGAGAAATATTTTCCTGAGGAGTCCTAACTTGCTTCTTTGCAGTACAATGAAGCACCAGATATTAAATTTGTGTTAACTGGAAAAATTTAACAGTAAGGTAATTTGGAATTATAAATTACTTAAGAAACTACACCCAACCCCAGACCCACTCTGAATGTGAAACAGGTGTAAGTATTGGAATCACTTAGGAAGTGACTCATAGAAGGGAAAATCAGAAGAATAAATAAAACCTAAAACTGGTTGTTTGTAAATATAAATAATATACAAACACCCTAGGTAATAGACATAAGAGTACACACATACATGCACACACATATGTGTGTATACATATGTGTATAAATATACATGCACTTTAGGTTTGAAAAAGGAGATATGAGGGGCACTTGAGTGCTCAGTCCTTTAAGTGTCTGACTTTGGCTCAGGTCATGATCTCAGAGTCCTGGGATCAAGGCCTGCGTTGGGCTTCCTGCTGAGCCCTTCCTGCCTTCCTCCCTCTCCTGCTCCTCCTGCTTGTTCCCTGACTCTTCTCTCTGTCAATAAGTAAATAAAATATTTTTTTAAAGATATTTATTTCACATACAGAGATCCAAGTAGGCAGAGAGGCAGGCAGAGAGAGAGGGGGAAGCAGGCTCCTTGCTGAGCAGAGAGGCTGATGTGGGGCTGGATAGCAGAACCCTAAGATCATGACCTGAGCCAAAGGCAGGGGCTTAACCCACTGAGCCACCCAAGTGCCCCAATAAATAAAATATTTTTTAAAAAGGGAAAGGAGATATAATAGATATCAAAAGAATTATATAAGAATGCTTTGTGCATTCTATGGTAATAAAGTGAAAAATCTAGAGGGAAAATTTTTTTTCCTACAAAATATAAATGACTAAAAGTTTTTGAAAACCCCGAAGACCAATATTGAAATATTGAAAATATTGGAGAAGTTAAATCTACTATTTATAAAAGGACAGCAGCTTGCCTTTTCTATATGAGCTGTATTTCAGTGTTTCTAAATAGCTGATAAGGGAAGATTCTTCTTTGTTGAGGAATTTCGGCTAACAAAGGCAGAAAGACTGGTGGGAAAAAAAATACCCATTTTGCTAAACCCTCATGAAACAATGGCTGTAAGCAAAGTTTATTAATGGCTGCTAAAATTATTAGGTGAAAGGCTGATGGTGAACTTTATAATGAATGGATTATCCTGGTAATACCTGAATTCAACCATCAATCTCGGTATCATTACTAGTGGGACAGTCAGACCTTAAGGGCAAAAGAATGACATGGGTGCAGTATGAAGTATATACCACACCATCTATGAAGAATCCTCAGCCAAAAAGTAATTCAACTTCTTTTTAAAAAAAGATTTATTTATTTATTTTCAGAGAGAGAGAAAGAGACTGAGTGGGAGGGGGAAAGGGAGAGGGACAGAAAATCTCAAGCAGACTCCCGGCTAAGTGTGGAACCCAACAAGGGGGTCTATCTTACCACCACCAGATCACCACCTGAACAGAAACCAAAAGTCAGATGCTTAACTGACTGAGCCAACCAGGCACCCCCAAAATAATTTAACTTAAACATAATCAAGATTTTATCTAACTTTCAGCCTATTAAAAAAGAAAAGACAGAAAGGAAGAACAAGTTAAGTAACACTACAAGGAAAGAACTAACCAAATCTTGATCTAGTATATAATGAAGGACAAACAGCCTGATTTTTCAACATATAAATGGCATGGGAAGAGCAGAGTGGGAGGAGATAAGAGAGTACTTTTATAAATTAAGAGAATAGGGAGAACAACAAAAAAGCAATACAGTAGATGTTTGGATCCTGATTTAAACAAACCAAAAGTAAAAGGGTATCTTTTAAGATTTTATTTATTTATTTGAGAGTGCATGCTTGCATGAGAGAGAGAGAGAGAGAGAACGAGCAGATAGAAGGGCAGAGAGAGAGACAGAAGAAGTAGACTCCCCACTGAGCAGGAAGCCCAATGTGGGGCTCAATCCCAGGACCCTGGGATCATGACCTGAGCGGAAGGCAGATAATTAACCAACTGAGCCACCCAGGCGCCCCCCCAAAATATTTTTTAAACAATCAGGAAAATTGTTTTTAGGTATGATGAGGTGACTGTGTTAAAAAAAAAAATGGACCTTATCCATTAGAGAAATAGAGTGAGCTACTTAGAGTTGAAATGATAAGAAATCTGAGATTCCTTTAGCAGTCCATCACCTTAACCACATGGCCACCTCCTCCCCTGAGATTTGCTTTAGAATATTCCAGCAAAATAAAAGTAGAAAGATGGATGAAACAAGAATGGAAAATTCTTGTGGTAATTGTCAAAGCTGGGTGGTAGTTACATAGGATTCATTATGCTATTTTCTCTACTTGTATATATATTTGAGATTTTTCATAATAAAATTGTTTTTAGATAATGAAAAAAAGCAACAAGTATGGGCAATGTTACAACTAAATTATTTCTAACTTTCAAATCTAGATAATTCCTTTGCTTGCCAAACTATTCTGGAATACATAAAAACATGAAACTCTTCACAATAGTTTTACAAATCCAGCATAGTCATACAAACACAAAAAGCGAAACAATAGAGTAATTTCATTTTATAGGTTCAGAAAATTTAAATAAAATGCTAGTTAATCAAAATTGGCAAGGCTATTTTCAAAAAAGGTTTATTTATTTGAGATAGAGTGAGACTGAGAGAGAGAGAGACAGACAGAGAGAGATAGTGGCAGAGGAAGAGGGAGAAGCAGGCTTTCCACTGAACAGGGAGCCTAATGGAGGGCTTGATCCTGGGACCCTGGGATCATGACCTGAGCCAAAGGTAGATGCTTAATCAACTGAGTGATCCAGGCAGCCCTGGAAAGGCAATTTTTAAAAATGTCAGACATAATGAAACAAATGAAAGATAATGTATCGTTAAGTGTCAAATTTCCTAAAATTAGTTTGTGAATTTAATTAAATACAATTTTTTCTTTTAATTAGATCCTAAAATTTGTATAGAAGAATAAATATAAGGAAATA
Organism: Taxidea taxus jeffersonii; assembly: GCA_003697995.1. NCBI lineage: Eukaryota > Metazoa > Chordata > Mammalia > Carnivora > Mustelidae > Taxidea > Taxidea taxus. Next base: position 89,634 of record ML104687.1, on the reverse strand, counting down.
GCCATAAAAAGCATTGAGAGAGAGAGAGAGAGAGAGAACTGTTGTTACATGTTACATGCCGTATCTGTCCAGGTACTGTCTGGTGGGAAAACTCACCTACTCAATATTGGAATACATTATAAAGCTAACATAAAATTAAATCCAAATTGTACCAGTGATGGAACAAAATTTAAAAATTTAGAAGTAGATACAGTATAAATGAAAATTTAACACATGGCAAAGGTGTTAATTGAAAAAAATTGAAAAAACTTCAATTTACCGAGGAAAGTCTGAATTTTTAAATAAATACTGTTGGTGTAATTGGGAAGAAACTAGAATGATTTCTACATGTTATAATTAAAAAAATTTTTGATTGGATTAAAGGCACAATTGTAAATGTTAAAATCTTATAAGAAGCTAATAATACATTAATGTTAATAAAAAAAATAAAATCTTATGAGAAAAGATAGGAGTTTACATGAGCCATTGAAGGGCATGAGGGACTTTAACCAAGCCTGGAAATGCAAAAACAGCAACAGAAAAAGTAAACATATAAAAATAAAAAACATTTTGTAGCAAGAATGTAGCATAAATAAATGAAAAAATAGTAAATCTGAAAACATTTGCCAAATAACCAACAAATAAAGTATTTTGATTCACTGATAGGAAATGCAAATTAAACAACAATAAGGTATCACTTTTCACTCATGTGATGAGTGAAACATTAAACATTAAAAGAATCAATAGTGTTCTTTACTTACGGGAATTAGTGGACAATGTTTCATGCATTGTTGGAGAAACATGAATTTCATACTCTGGACAACAATCTAGTAACATCTATCTTAACAAGTTTACTCAGGAAAAAAAAAATTAAGTAGTGGGATTAGGTGAGTGGGAAGCTATTGAACTTTGTGAAATAATATATATCATTAATACCTAAACCTAATAAGAACAGTGTATTGGTTTCCTATTGCTACTGTGATAAATTACTATAAACTTAGCAGCTGAGAACAACCAGATCTATTATCTTGTAGTTCTTAAGGTCACAAATCTGAAATGGGTCTTGTGGATTTAATCAAGGCATTGGCTGGGCTGTGTTCTTTCTGGAAGCTCTAGGGGGAATCTATGATATAGTGTCATAATCTGAGGAGTATGACCAATTCAATTCAGTATACTTGGTGTCACAGAAATATAAATACCTCATTCTTTGACACAGCAATCCCACTGTTAGTAATGTTTTAATAGAAACGAATGTATTAGTATAGAGGATCTATGAACAAGAATGTTTATTGAAGCATTTTTTTGTAGTAGCAAAAAATTAGGACTTGACCTGTATATCTATCAACAGAATGGTTGAATAAATTACAGTCTGTCCATTTGATGGAATATTATGCAGCTATTGAGAAAATTAATTAGAGTTATATATACTGACCTGGAAATGCTGTCCCTGAAACATTAAGTGAAAAATGCAAATTGCAAAGTAATGGGCATTATCTATTTATTGTAAAAAATACATACATAAATAAGGAAAATGAAAAAATTCCAACATATGACTATATCTGTGTCCATGACTAGTAGGAAGAGAGAAATCGTATCAGATTTATGAAGTGGAGAAAGCTGAATATAAAATAACGATGAACTAGGTATCAATCAGTTAACTAGAATGGGTCAACTAGATAACTAAGAGAGAACTTGAAGATCTCTAAGTGAGAGGGTGTGATGAATCTGTTTCTGCAATGTTTCTGTTTCTGTTGAAAAAAACTGCAAGCCTTATTTAGACATTGCCTGGTGTCACAGGTGCAGCTGCAGGAGTGAAAATGCTTTCCGGGGTGATGTGAGAGAACCTCATCCAGTCAGTTAGCAAACTGGAAACAACCAGGGTCCTTACAGGAAGCCAGAGAGCAAAGTTACAATCCCACCATCACAAAACAGGGAACAGTCTGGAGCTAAGAGACAAGTACCTACTAACTAGCACAGTGTGTTTGCACATAATTATGCGGATTTGAAGAAAAGCTTTGAATGATTCAACTGAACCTGTTCACATGAACAGCAGTCACCTCAGAATTAAGAAGAGATCGAGATCCTTCAAAAAAGAAAAAAATAGTAACAATTCCCATGTAGTGTTTGATGGAATACAGTGTGTGCATACTATTTCTGTAATGATTTTTAAAACCACACAGAGCCCCACCTCTGTTTGGGCTCTGCAGTCAGCAGAGTTTGTTTAGGACTCTCTCTCCATCTGCCCCCCCACTCCCCACCCCCCACCCCTGGTCACAAATAAAATAAATAAATCTTAGAAAACAAAAACAAAACAAAACAAAAACCCCACAGAACCAATGAAGCATAAGAATAAAAAGTTTATTTTTTTTGACAGTTTTATTTATTTATTTGACACAGAGAGAGACAGTGAGAGAGAGAACACAAGCAGGGGGAGTGGGGGACAGAGAAGGAGGCTTCGGGCTGAGCAGGGAGCCCTATGAGGGGCTTGATCCCAGGACCCTGGGATCATGACACGAGCCAAAGGCAGATGTTTAACCAACTTAACCACCCAGGTGCCCCAAGAATAGAAAGTTTAAATCTGAAGTAGAAATAGTCACCCTGAGGTGTGCCCTGGGGAGATAACAGCTCTGTCACTGTGCAGTGGCAGATGCCTGAGCTGTAGTGCCCTTGTACCTAAGAGGTAGCTAGCTGCTCAGGGGACCAGTTTGCACTGCTAAATATACAGCTAAATGCATGTATAGTTTTTTTGGTTGTTTGTTTTGTTTTGTTTTGTTTTTACCCTGAGCCCCCTTCAGTGCTCACAGCCCACCAGTGAGGAGGCTGGGCAGTGGGTCAGGGCTACATATTCCCCTCGCATGGGTATACTATGAGAGGCCCTGGAGAAAGGCCCGCCATCAATCCATCCCTGTGTGCTTGCACTGGCTTTTAAAGGCATTTCTACAATTGTGACAGCTTCTTCTTCTTCTTTTTTTTTTTTTTTTAAGATTTTATTTATTTATTTGACAGAGAGGGATCACAAGTAGGCAGAGAGGCAGGCAGAGAGAGATGGGCAAACAGGATCCCTGCGGAGCAGAGAGCCCAATTCGGGCTTGATCCCAGGACCATGAGATCATGACCTGAGCTGAAGGCAGAGGCTTAACCCACTGAGCCACCCAGCCACCCCTGTGACAGCTTCTTGATGATTGTGAAATCGGAATGATGGGCACATGGCAATTCATTTTATTGTTCACTTTACTTTTGTGTAGTTGATTTTTTTTCACAATAAATACTAAAGAAAAAAGGTTCTGTTATATTCATACCTTATTTTACAACTGCAGCCATAAAAAGAAGAAAATAGATATATTTTTCCTAACTCCAAGAGGATCTGACAATCCCTTTATGCTTGTTTAGATTAATTGCAATAAGATCAGTTACAGTGTTGAAGAAGAAATTCAAATTGAACTTCCTGTAACAATGAGGCAATGAATTTCTCAAAACAAGCAATCAAAATAAGCATCATCGTCTCAAAATTAAGGGTAATATAGCAATAAACCATTGTAGTGAAAAGTCAAGATGTAAATGTTGAACTTCTTAAATACCCACTAGCCAGGAATCAATTTCATTATGATAAGAAACATAATCTGTCAAGAAGGATATTCACCCCAACCTGGCTAATGTTTACATTTTTAGTGTCCTCAACACATCTGATTGCTTAATGGAGTCCATATTTGATCTTTATCTCTGTAACAAGCTGCAATGGCCAGCTCAGAGTTTTGAAACTTTAAAATGTCTATGTCAACATCTCATCTGACTAAGATTCCTATTATTGAAACATAAGGCACCTCTAGTAACAATATGGAATTCAATTTGATAAAGGCTAACTCAGATTTTACCTTTTATACATTTTTCTCTCTTTTTTCAAAAAAGATTTTATTTATTTATTTGACAGAGGGAGATCACAAGTAGGCAGAGAGGCAGGCAGAGAGAGAAGGGGAAGCAGGCTCCCTGCTGAGCAGAGAGCCCGATGTGGGGCTCAATCCCAGGACCCTAGGATCATGACCTGAGCTGAAGGCAGAGGTTTAACCCACTGAGCCACCCAGGCATCCCTGACCTTTTACATGTTTTTCTATTTTCTCTGCTCTAAGTCTGTAACTTAGAGAACATAAGAGTGAGAAGGCTTGGAAAAGATTAATACGAGGTGAGGGAAGTTTCCCTCTATTGAATATTCCACACAGCCCATGCAGGATCATCAGGAGAGCTGGCAGCAGTGAGGTTTCATGTCAATAATACGTGTGCCAGTAAGAAGTGGGTTCCGATCAAACTCCAGAGCCATCTCTACTTGGGTGTGGAAGGCAGACTGTGAAATTCTCTAGGGCTTTCAGACAATTCAGGAATATGGAGGGAGTCTTCAAGAAAGAGGTACTGAAGTTCCTGCTAAAAAGGCCAATGGACTGTAGGCTATAAAGTGCCCTGATGCCCCAAGTATGCAAAATGTATTTGTGAAATAAAGTGAAGGTCTTCTGAGGTTCAAGAGACATCTCTAGGGCAGGGGAATCAAGGAAAAGTAAAAGTTTGAAATAGCTTCTGTGAGGAATAGGAGAAAAATGTGATAAAGCATTTACCAAAGGACTGTGGGGCTCTGAGGAAGAATAAGCTGAGGTTAGAGAATTTTGCCTGATTTTCTCAGCAACTTGCATTCAAGGGCTGAGAGAATGGATGGAGGAAGACTGAGGGATGATGGGAGGCAAAAGGGCAAAGGTGCTGAGATCACTGATGAGACAGTGAGTGAACAGATACAACACAGGATCTAGGCTGAGTTTAAAAAGGAGCGAAGATGGGGGCTCCTGGGTGGCTCAGTGGGTTAAACCTCTGCCTTCGGCTCGGGTCATGATCTCGGGATCCTGGGATCGAGCCCCGAGTCGGGCTCTCTGCTCAGCGGGGAGCCTGCTTCCCTCTCTCTGCCTGCCTCTCTGCCTACTTGTGATCTCTGTCTGTCAAATAAATAAATAAAATCTTTAGAAAAAAAAAGGAGAGAAGATGGAAGGGTAGGAAAGTTAGAGGGAAACACAGAAGCAATCCCTGGGGTCTTGACTAGACCAAAGGTCAAGTGAAGGACTTAGATGTGAGAGAGCTAGGTTTTGGCCAGTGAGCAATTTACTGGAATTCAGTGTATCAGAGGTGGAGCCATATAGACGTGCAAAGATCTCCAGGTGTGGCTCTGGGAGGAGGTAGTTGTTATGGGATAAAGGTCATTGTATATATCAAGCCACCATGAAGCTAGAGTGTGGGATGACTAATCCATATGGTTGTTAACACTGATGACAGCAAAGAAAGACTGGCATGAATTTCGGAGAATACTGAAATGTTGACAGATGACTGGCTGCTTTTGTTTGGGAGTATGGGTCCCAGCCTCTACTCTCTGTCTGTTGCGTTCTGCACCCTGTTCGCCTGTTCTCTGAGTATTTCCCACCACACCTACTCCCACATACCCCACTCCATCCATAAGAAAAGTCCTCCCCCAAGAGGCCTCTTGTCATTCTGAATTAGGAAAGAGCAATTGAAAGGTCCTGATGTAAATCTCTCATATATTCAGAAGAAAAATAAGTGAAAATGACAATAATTTATAAGGAAGATGAATAGTTTATCATCATGGGTCAAGAAATTTTATTGCAGGTTTGCTTTGTGCTTAGCTTAGAGTTTAAATGTATGAGCTTTGCAGTTCAGCAGTCTAAAGACCAAACCTGCCACTTAATAGCCGCATGAGCAAGACAAATATTACTTTACCTCACGAAACTTGAGATTGTTGTCTTAAAGTTAAGATAATACTTCCTACTGCACAGAGTGGCTGTGAAGATTAAATGAGAGGTTTCTTGTAAAGTATTAGGTACTGAGAATAATCAGTGCTCCATTTCAGCTGGCTATTATTACCATTCTTCTCCTTCCTCTGCCCTGAAGCATTTTTCTCACAGGGTCCTCTTTCCTCATTCTAGAATGAAGAGAAATCCATCCACATCTAGTGCTTGCCAAGGCATGTGATGGATCCAGCTTATTCCAACTCAGGCTTGTACGCTGTTCTTCCTCGCTTCTGGTTCAGTGATATTGATGGCTGAGATCCACCATCACGGGAGTGTTCATACCATGGCAACTGGCACATACTTACAGGATGGGGGAGGGATGGTGGTGGTAAGTGATGGGGGAGTCAGAGTCCATTTACCAGCATGCTACTGCCCTTGGTTTTCAACTCATGTTTTCCCTTCTCAGGTCTGAAGCTGATCTGCTGGGCAGCTCCTAGCCCATTCCCAGCTTCTTGCAAGTTTTCATCTAGTGAGACTCCCCTGGCCTGAGAAGGTATCTTTTCCTGCACCCCCTCCCCCCACTGTCTCTATCACCCTCTGACTTTGGTGGGCTCTGAGAAAAACTACAATTGCCAGACCTCTATTTTCACAGCTCTTCCTGTCTTGATGTCTCTACAGTGTTTACACAGGAGACCATGAAGCCTGCAGTATTACTCCCAGTTCCTGCCTAGTTTTTATCATGGAATTTGAAGGTTTTTATTTATTTTTTGGGTGGAGGGAAGGGCAGCAAAAACAATGTTTATGGAGAATACAAAGCTCTCAAAGTTGGGGGGAGGGGACCCAAGAGGGTTGCCCGGAATTTGAGTGTTTTTAGAAAGAGAAGGAAGGGAGGACCAGGAGAGAAGATTCTGACTTCCTCAACCCATGAGGCAGAAGGCTGGCTAAGGTTTCTTACGCTGCAGTCTTTTCTTTCTTCATTCAGGACATGAGGAAGGGCTTTTATTGCCTGACTTTTTGCCTACAAGTGACACTGTTTTCTCTGGTGTCATAGGAGAAGGGAGCAATTGATTAAATTTTCCCATTTTCTTTTTTTTTTTAAGGCTTTATTTATTTATTTATTTATTTGTCAGAGAGACTGAGCACAAGTAGACAGAGTGGCAGGCAGAGGGAGAAGCAGGCTCCCTGCCGAGCAAGGAGCCCGATGCGAGACTCGATTCCAGGACGCTGGGATCATGACCTGAGCCAAAGGCAGCCGCTTAACCAACTGAGCCACCCAGGCATCCCAAATTTTCCCATTTTCAACGGACTTATACTTAGTGGAGTTTTTTCCCTTTGCTTCTGCCTATAGGTTAATTATCAGCTTCCTATTTTGACCTTGGTATTCATCTTCTTTCTTCTTAAGTATTTCATTTGGAAGTTGAAAAGTTTATGCCAGGATCTTCTAGTTAAACACCATTTTATATTGGAAATCATCCTAACAGAAATTCAGTTTTATTTACAAACTTTATTTTGGTTCCTTTTTCATGCCGCATCCAAAAACTGTTATTAAATAGGATTGTTTTGTATTATTTTTCCTTATAGGAAGAATAGACGGCAAGGACAAAATCCAATTTAACCTAGAATTTCTAGGAATTTTTGGAATGTATGATAGTACCCTGAATAAAAAGATCTCTCTGATATGCCCAAATTAATTAATAGAATTATGAATTCTGCCTGAAAGGAGAGCTGAGAGCTAGGCAATACTCAGATCTATTATAATTATGTTTTCAAAAATTACCTTTTTAATCAGAATAGATAAAATCTATTTCCAAATTGAAATTTAACATCCCTCCAAACCCCCAAAACTAATGGATTTAGGTAAGGAACAAAATCAAGTATTTTCTGGCTACCGTCTCCCAGAATAATTCCTGGCAGAGAAAAACATTATTAAAAGCTATGCCATAAAGTCCTGTATTTTAGGGACACCTTTAGGAATGACTATTACACAATTGGCTGTGAACTTTTTCTCAGTCAGAACTGGTGATTAGATAGTGAACAGAGAAGGCAACCTTATTTAAAGATTGGTCTTATGTTATGAAGTTCTGGGAACTATGTTTGGGAGCCGGGAACAATAGGAATGAGAGTCTACACTTCTCCCTGAATTTATCAGCAATGGACAGTCTAGGAAGATAAGTTATGTCAGTTTGGTTTACTGTCCCATCATGCTGCCAGGCTGTGATTAGCTGTCAAGAGGAGGAACATCCCTCCCAGGGGTGAGTCACCAAGTTTAATTGATCCTGAAGGAGTAACTAACCTTCCCTTTGACTGGGGGAGAGCCAGGTGAGTGAGTGTGAATGTGAATGTTAAACAAATCCGAATCCTTTTATATAGCAGTAAGTGCCAGCTTGGGTTCAGTAAGTGCCAGCTTGGGTTCATCAGGAGCTTGGCAGGCCAAAGTAAATTCATTTTCATCCTTCCAGGAGATTGGTAGAAGAGAAAGAAGCTATTGATAGTTATTTTTGGTTTAATGAGATTTGACAAAGATAATCATGATATTCTTCTGGATGAGTCCAGGAAATGTGATGTGGAAAATAATACAGTGGATTGTATGGGTTAGATTCGTGGGTAATTTATTTTATTTTTAAAATTTATTTATTTATTTGACAGAGAGAGAAAGATCACAAGTAGGCAGAGAGGCAGGCAGAGAGGGGGAAGCAGGCTCCCCGCTGAGCAGAGAGCCTGATGCGGGGCTCGATCCCAGGACTCTGAGATCATGACCTGAGTCTCAGGCAGAGGCTTAACCCACTGAGCCACCCAGGCATCCCAGATTCTTAGGTAATTTAATAATAGTGGTCAAACCTCTGTGATTAATCAACCCATGTTAGATTGGAGGGGCACTTTTGTGTTGTTGTTGGGGTTTTTTTTTTTTTTTGGTAGTTTTATGAGGATTCATGAAATACTCATATTTTTATTATCTACCTTCATGAAGACCTAGAAGAGATACTTACCAAATAGATGAATAAAAGCTGGAGGAATGGATTACAGGTTGAATAATCTAATCAATATCTCCACAGACTACATGATAGACTCTTTTTTCTTTTTTTTTCAGTAAAATATATTTTCTTATAGTGACAGCTATATATGCATATATTCACATGTAATATAAATTTTATATATGTATATACACATGAATGTACACACATACATCTATATATGTATGCATGTAGTATATACTATATATTATTATATTCATATTATATACCATAGATAACCTTTATAGTTTGTTATGGATCATTATTGAATTTTTATTTTTTAAATTTTTTAAAAAAATTAACATATAATGTATTATTTGCCCCAGGGGTACTGGTATGTGAATCATCAGTCTTACACAATTCACAGCATTCACCATAGCACATACCCTCCCCAATGTCCATAATCCAGCCACCCTATCCCTAACCCCCACCCTAGCACAGTTTGTTTCCTGAGATTAAGAGTCTCTTATGGTTTATCTCCCTCCCGGTCCCATCTTGTTTCATTTTTTCCTACCCACCACAACCCCCACCCTGCCTCTCAAATTCCTCATATCAGAGATATCATATGATAATTGTCTTTCTCTGATTGACTAATTTCACTTAGCATAATACCCTCTAATTCCATCCATGTCTTTGCAAATGGCAAGTTTCGGGGGTTTTGATGGCTGCATAGTATTCCATGGTATAAATATGCCATATCTTTTTTATCCATTCATCTGTTGATGGACATCTAGGTTCTTTCCATAGTTTGGCTATTGTGGACATTGCTGCTATAAACATCCAGGTGCATGTGTCCCTTCGGATCACTACATTTGTATCTTTATGGTAAATAACCAGTAGTTTGCTTGCTGGGTCATAAAGTAGCTCTATTTTCAATTGTTTGAGGAACATCAATACTTTTTTCAGAGTGTCTGTACCAGCTTGCAGAGAGAATGGCCGAGTTTCATTCTTCTATACATAGCTGTCCAATTTTCCTGACACCATTTGTTGAAGAGACTGTCATTTTCCATTGGACATTCTTTCTTGCCTTGTTGAAGATTAATTGATCATAGCGTTGAGGGTCCATTCCTGGGCTCTCTATTCTGTTCCATTGATCTATGTGTCTGTTTTTTGCCAGTACCATACTGTCTTGATGATGACAGCTTTGTAATAGAGCTTGAAGTCTGGAATTGTGATGCTACCAACTTTGGCTTTCTTTTTCAACACTCCTCGCTATTTAAGGTCTTTTCTAGTTCCATATAAATTTTAGGATTATTTGTTCCACTTCTTTGAAAAAATTTGATGGTATTTTGATAGGGATTGCATTAAATGTGTAGATTGCTTTAGGTAGCATAGACATTTTTACAATATTTGTTCTTCCAATCCATGAGCATGGAACATTTTTCCATTTCTTTGTATCTTCCTCAGTTTCTTTCATGAGTAATTTATAGTTTTCTGAGAACAGACTCTTTGCCTCATTGGTTAGGTTTATTCCTAGGTATCTTATGGTTTTGGATACAATGGTAAATGGGATTGAGTTATTAATTTCTCTTTCTTCTGTCTTGCTGTTGGTGTATAGAAATGCAACTGATTTCTGTGTATTGATTTTTTTTTAAAGATTTTATTTATTTGTTTGTCAGGTAGAGATCACAAGTAGGCAGAGAGGCAGGCAGAGTGAGAGGAGGGGAAGCAGGCTTCCCACTGAGCAGAGAGCCCGATGCAGGGCTCGATCCCATGACCCTGGGATCATGACCCAAGCCGAAGGCAGTGGCTATAACCCACTGAGCCACCCAGGTGACCCTCCTTTCTCTTTTCTATTGGATATGTCTGGCCAGGGGTTTATCAATCTTATTAATTCTTTCAAAGAACAAGCTCCTAGTTCCTTTGATCTGTTCTACTGTTATTTTGGTTTCTATTTCATTGATTTCTGCTCTGATCTTTATTATTTTTCTTCTGCTGCTGGGTTTAGGATTTCTTTGCTGTTCTTTCTCCAGCTCCTTTCGGTGTAGGGTTAGATTGTGTATTTGAGACCTTTCTTGTTTCTCAAGAAGGGCTTGTATCGCTATATACTTTCCTCTCTGGACTGCCTTTTCTGTGTCCCACAGATTTTGAACAGTTGTGTTTTCATTTTCATTTGTTTCCATGAATTTTTTCAATTCTTCTTAAATTTCTTAGTTGACCCATTCATTTTTGAGTAGGATGCTCTTTAGCCTCCATGTATTTGAGTTCTTTCCAACTTCCCTCTTGTGATTGAGTTCTAGCTTTAGAGCATTGTAGTTTGATAATATGCAAGGAATGATCCCAATCTTTTGGTACCAGTTGAGACCTGATTTGTGACCCAGGATGTGATCTATTCTGGAGAATGTTCCATGTGCACTAGAGAAGAATATGTATTCTGTTTTGGGATGGAATGCTCTGAATATATCTGTAATGTCCATCTGTTTCAGTGTGTCATTTAACCTTTTATTTCCTTATTGATCTTTTGCTTAGATGATCTGTCCATTTCAGTGAGGCGGGTGTTAAAGCGCCCTACTATTATTGTATTATTGTTGATGTGTTTCTTTGATTTTGTTATTAATTGGTTTATATAATTGGCTGCTCCCATGTTAGGGACATAGATATTTGAAATTGTTAGATCTTCCTGTTGGGCAGACCCTTTAAGTATGATATAGTGTCCTTCCTCATCTCTTATTATAGTCTTTGGCTTAAAATCTAATTGATTTGATATAAGGATTGCCATCCCAGCTTTCTTTTGATGTCCATTAGCATGGGAAATTGTTTTCCACCCCCTCAGATTAAATCTGGCGGTGTCCTTAGGTCTAAAATGAGTTTCGTGAGCTCTTGGGTGGCTCAGTGGATTAAGCACTTTGCCTTGGGCTCAGGTCAAGATCTCAGGGTCCTGGGATTGAGCCCCGCATTGGGCTCTCTGCTCAGCATGCAGCCTGCTTCTCTGTCTCTCTCTGCCTTTCTCTCTGCCTACTTGTGATTTCTCTGTCAAATAAATAAATAAAATCTTTAAAAATAAATAAATAAAATTAGTTTCTTGCAGACAGCATATCAATGGGTCTTGTTTTTTTAATCCATTCTAATACCCTGTGTCTCTTAATTGGGGCATTTAGCCCGTTTACATTCAGTGTAACTATTGAAAGATGTGAATTTAGTGCCATTGTATTGCCTGTAAGTGACTGTTACTGTATATTGTCTCTGTTCCTTTCTGGTCTGTTACTTTTAGGCTCTCTCTCTTTACTTAGAGGACCCCTTTCAATATTTCCTGTGGGGCTGGTTTGGTGTTTGCAAATTCTTTTAGTTTTTGTTTGTCCTGGAAGCTTTTTATCTCTCCTTCTATTTTCTTTTTTTTTTTTTTTAAAGATTTTATGTATTTGACAGAGAGAGACACAGCGAGAGAGGGAACACAAGCAGGGGGAGTGGGAGAGTGGGAGAGGGAGAAGCAGACCCCTGCTGAGCAGGGAGCCCAATGCGGGGCTTGATCCCAGGATTCTGGGATCATGACCCAAGGCAAAGGCAGACACTCAATAGCTGAGCCACCCAGGCACCCCTCTCCTTCTATTTTCAATGACAGCCTAGCTGGATATAGTATTCTTGGTTGCATATTTTTCTCATTTAGTGCTCTGAATATATCATCCCAGTCCTTTCTGGCCTGCCAGGTCTCTGTGGATAAATCTGATGCCAATCGAATATTTCTACCATTATTATAGACCTCTTGTCCCAAGCTGCTTTCAGTATTTTCTCTTTGTCACTGAGACTTCTAAGTTTTACTATTAGATGATGGGATATGGGCCTATTTTTATTGATTTTGAGGGGAGTTCTCTGTGCCTCCTGGATTTTGATGCTTGTTCCCTTTGCCACATTAGGGAAATTCTCACTATAATTTGCTCCAATATACATTCTTCCCCCCTCTCTCTTTCTTTTTCTTCTGGGATCTCAATATTGTTGAGATTGTGAAACAAAATATTGTTTCGTCTTATGGTATCACTTCACTCTCGAATTCTCCCCTCATGGTCCAGAAGTTGTTTGTCTCTCTTTTGCTCAGCTTCTTTATTCTTTGTCATGTGGTCTTCTATATCACTAATTCTCTCTTCTGCCTCATTTATCCTAGTAGTAAGAGCCTCCATTTTTTTTAACTGCACCTCATTAATAGCTTTTTTAAATTTCAACTTGGTTAGATTTTAGTTCTTCTATTTCTCCAAAAAGGGATTTTATTTCTCCAGGTAGGGAGTCTCTACTATCTTCCATGCTTTTCTGAACCCAGGTAGCATCTTGATAATCGTCATTCTGAACTGTAGATCTGACATCTTACTAATGTCTGTATTGATTAGGTCCCTAGCCTTCCGTACTGCCTCTTGTTTTTTTGTGTTTTTTTTGAGGTGAGTTTTTCCACCTTGGCATTTTATCCAGATAAGAGTAGATGAATGAGAGAACAAAATACTAAAACGGTAGCAACGACCTCAGAAAAGTATACACCAATCAAATATATGTAGATAGATAGGTATAGATAGATAGGTAGATGGATATGTATATATATACAGATATACATGAATAGAACAGTGCCATACACCTGAGTTTGGGTGTATTTTGGTCTGTTAGTAGAAAATGCCTCCTAAAATTTTAAAGAAAGGAAAACTTATATATATATATATAAATAAGAGTAAACATGATGAAGGGATGGAATATGACTGTAAAGATGAAAATCTAAAAAGATTCTAAAAAAGGAATTGATAAGATAATAAGTTGGTTGAAAAAAGAAAAAAAAAGAGGAAAGAATGTGATCAGGCTGGAGACTAGAACAAAGCCATGTGCTGGATTTAAGGTATATTTTGATCTATTAGAAGAAACTGTTTCTCAAAATTTTAAAGGAAGAAAAACCTGTATGTTATAAAAAATAAAGTTAAATACAATGAAGGGATAGAATATGACTATAACAATGAACATTTAAAAAGATTTTTTAAAAAATATTGATAAAATAAAATAGTTAAAAACATTAAAATAGGAAAGAGGAGAAATTTAAAAAGTAGAATAAGAAAAAAATAAAATCTAAAAAATTTAACTTTGAAAGACCAAAGAATTGTGGGGGAAAAGCCATGAATTCTCTGTGTTGTATTCCTGTAGCTCTGAAGTTTTGCAGTTCTCATTGATCAGTGAACTTGGTCTTGGCTGGATGATCTTCCCAATCTTCTGGGGACAGGGCCTTTTGCAGTGGTTCTCAAATGTTTTTGCTGGAGGCAGAATTATACCACCCTTGCCAGGGGCCAGGCTAAGTAACCTGCTCAGGTTTGCTCTTGGTAGCTTTTGTTCCCTGAACACTTTCCGTACAGCTTTAGAGGAGGAGAAGAAGATGGTAGCCTCCTGATCTCTGGTCCAGAGGAGTTGAGAGCTTGGGGCCCCACTCTTCAGTGTGCCCTCAGAGAAAAGCTGTCAATCCTCCCGTCTCCCTGGTCTCCGGCCACACTGCATGCTCACCTGACCTGTGACCAAGTATTTCTATCTCTGGTGCACAGCCCTCTTTGGAGTCTCCAAACCCAGCAGATTCCTGTAGTGCGCTCCCACGCCTCTCCTCCTGAGGAGGAAGGAGGGTGTCTCCCCAGATCTGCCACTTGTGGAGTCCCAGCTCAAAGATCAGTGGCCCGACTATGCCTTGGATCATGGTTTAAGGTAACTCTGAGCTGAGAGCTCATTCTCAGCTCCATCTCTGCTGCCAGCTTCCCCACTCTGATACCTGGGAGCTCTGCTACATTCAAGCACCCCTGGTCTTTCTGTGTCCCTGAGTGTCCTGAGACCACATTGTCCCTGTGAGGCCTCCACCCCGTGCTTAGCCTCTGGGGCAACGTCCCTCAGTGGAGCAGACTTCTAAAAGTTCTGATTTTATGCTCCACTGCTCTACTGCTTACTGGGAGCCAGCCTCTCTCCCCGTGGTCTATCTTCCCGTATATCACCTCAGATTCATTTCTCCGCATGTCCTACCTTCCAGCAAGTAGTTACTTTTCTGTTTGTAGAATTGCTGCTCTTCTTCTCTTTGATCTCCTGTTGAGTTTTTAGATGTTCAGAATGGTTTAATAACTATCTAGTGGAACTCCTGGGACCTGCTAATATTTAGGTCTCCTACTCCTCTGCCATATTGCTTCTCCCCTCCATTATAGACTCTTAAAAGAGAAAATTTGTCCTGGATTAACAAGTCTACTTAAATTTTACAGATCAGCTTCACAAATCAAAGTCAAAGGAGACCTAGCATAGAAAAGAACCTTCTTAAAAAGAATGAAGGTTTTTTTTTTTTTTTAAGATTTTATTTTTCAGTAATCTCCACACCCATCAGGGGGCTTGAACCCACAACCCTGAAATCAAAAGTCACATGCTTCACCAAATGGGCCAGCCAGGCATCTCAATGCAAAGGGTTTTGCTGATTTTAAGTATATATTACTTAGTAGTTTACCAATAAGAAAAAGCAAGTGCAAGCTCAGGTTCTATTAATAAAAGGACAACAAAAGAAGAGCCCAGTGTTTTTCTTAATGATCAGACCACAATCATTCATGACTATTTATTACCATGGATCAGGACATCATTTTATTTTTTTTTTTTAAAGATTTTACTTATTTATTTGACAGAGATCACAAGCAAGCAGAGAGGCAGGCAAAGAGAGAGAGGAGGAAGCAGGCTTCCCGCTGAGCGGAGAGCCCGATATGGGGCTCGATCCCAGGACCCTGGGATCATGACCTGAGCCAAAAGCAGAGGCTTTAACCCACTGAGCCACCCAGGCACCCCAGGACATCATTTTAGAACTTACTGACATTCAAAGATGGATCAGTCTGGGTTGCTTGAGGATGCTTATTCTTTACATAAGTCTTTGATAACTATAGCAGAAGGTAGGAAGTGCAGGTAAAGTCATCTGTAAATTTGGAGGAGCCAGGGATTACTTCTTGGCGTAGGGATCAAGAAATGCACACTGAGCAGAGGGAATTAGAGTAGAGAACATTGTCAAATCTCTTGTTTGGTTTATGAGTCTTGTAGGGATCTTGGCGTCTGTGGCCAGCAGATATTTAGCTCATGGCTGCAGAGGAACAACTTAAAGTGTCAGATGCAAAACATTTGCAAAATACAAAAAATTTGAAATCCCAAGTACAGAAATGGTACAGAAAGTTAAGTCTGATGAACTTTGCCAAGGGTAAGATGGGAAAGGTAAATTGGAGGCTGATAATTGTGCTTTATTAATATCAGTGAGAAAAGACTTCAGGATCTTAAAGAGGTCCTTCTCTTTGAAACCAGAGTTGCGGTTCTCAGTTTTGCCTCTGTTCTCTGACTATCACAGTCTTAACCCTGGATCATTATTCTCCAACTCCTGCCACTGGGGATGTGATGTCTCCTGCTATACAGATCTCTCTATGACTCTGATTTCCCTTATCTCTGCTTTTTAAAAATTATTTATTTATTTTTAAAAGATTTTATTTATTTATTTGACAGAGATCACAGGTAGGCAGAGAGGCAGGCAGAGAGCGGGGGTGGGAAGCAGGCTCCCTGCTGAGCAGAGAGCCGGATATGGATCTCCATCCCAGGACCCTGGGATCACAACCTGAGCCGAAGGCAGAGGCTTTAACCCACTGAGCCACCCAGGCACCCCTCTGCCTTTTTATTTTTATTTATTTATTTTTAAAGATTTTATTTATTTATTTGACAGAGAGAGACCACAAGTAGGCAGAGAGGCAGGCAGAGAGAGAGGAGGAAGCAGGCTCCCTGCCAAGCAGAAAGCCTGATGCGGGACTCGATCCCAGGACCCTGAGATCATGACCTGAGCCGAAGGCAGAGGCTTAACCCACTGAGCCACCCAGGTGCCCCCTCTGCCTTTTTAAAAAAAAATATTTATTTACTTGAGAGAGAAAGAGCACAAGTAAGAGAGAGAGCACAAGCAGCGGGGAGGGGCAGAGAGAGAAGGAGAGAGATAAGCAGATTCCCTGCTGAGCAGGGAACTCAACCTGAAGCTCAATCCTGGGATCCCTGGACCTTAACCTGAACTGAAGGCACACACTTAACTTACCGAGCCACTCAGGCGCCCCTCTTATGTCTGCTTTTGCATCACACCTATAGTCTCTCCAAAACCCAATGCCAATCCATTTATGTCTTATTAATACTTGTAACAACTACACCTTATGCACAAGGTGTCACATGCCAAGCAAAGGTGTTTAAGTGATTAGAACAATGTTATCAGCCACGAAAGATAGATAGAGTGAAAAGAAGATTGAGGCACAGAAAGAGGTAATGAAGGTCAGATTTAGGATTGTACTTAGAGGAATATGGAGGAGAGAGAACTTGTAAAAGATATACATAGTCCCCTCTAAAGCAGGATATCACTGGGGAAACACTGTAGACACTCTTGCTTTTCACAATAAATTAACTCTGTGAGGCTTTAGCTTACATAAACACTTGGTGGAAAACAATTAGAAGATTAAAAATGGAAAAGGAAGAGGCGCAACTGCCATTCTTCCCAGATATTATGATAGTTAACCTGAAAAAAAAAGAAAAAACCTCCAAAATTGAAAGTAAAGTGACACAGTTCAATCTAATTGTGTACCAAATTGGTGATACAACCAAAAAGAAGAAAGAAATATTTCACTTGTCTTTACAAGATAGGACTATGCCTGTATAGTCTTAGGGCAATATTTCATAAGAGTTGGGAAAAAAAAAGGCAAATCCTGTGCTTTACTTAGTAGCAACTTTGGTATTGAGACCATAATTTTGAGAACATTGCATCTGCATCACAGCATAAAACAAAAAAATAAATAATAATCTTCACATGATTAGGTATCAGTATTTGTTGCACAAGAGAAGGGATACAAATATAAGAATCAAAGAAACTGAGAGAAGCTTATGTCATTCAGGGAAAACTAGGAAGGGATCTTTATCAGTTTGGTAAGGAGCACACCCAAAACACCAATAATAATAAGTTAATGTCACTTTAATGTTGAACTATTTGGATGCTTCTCCACTAAGTTGGGAACAAGACAATAATATCTATTCTATGACTTCTATTCACAGTGTACTGAGGAACCTAGCCAGTGTAATAAAATGATAAAAGGAAATAAAAGGCATACAATTGGAAAAGAAGAAATAAAAAATTTATTTTATTCACAAGTGATTTGATTTTATAGTTAGAAAATCCAGTTGAGTCTACAGTTAAGTTTCTAGAATAATAAGTTGAATTTAGCAATGGTATCTAGATATAAGGTCAATAGGAAATATATTTTTACATATTAACAACAGTCAACGAGAAAATAAAAATGTTAAAACTGCATTTATAAGAGCACAGAATGGCATCAGATACCGCAGAAGGAATTCAAAGTTATATAAGACTTCTGTCATGAGAACTACCAAACATTGTCAAGAAAAGTTGAAGACTTAATTAAATAGAGAGATATATATCAGTTCAGGATTTGGAAGAATTGATATGGTTAAGATGTTTAGTTTCCCAGAAATGATCCATAAGTTTAATGTAATTCCTTAAAAATCTTAGCAGGTTTTTAAAAATTGAAACTCATGAGCTGATTTTAAAAATTATGTGGAAAAAAATAAAAGGTCTGTGATAGTCAATCTTGAAGAAGAATGGATTTGAAGGACTAACTTACCAGATGCCAAGAATTAATTTTTAAACAGTCTGAAAGTGTAATTAAGGGGCGCCTGGGTGGCTCAGTGGGTTAAAGTCTCTGCTTTCAGCTTGGGTCATGGTCCCGGGGTCCTGGGATCGAGCCCCGCATCGGGGTCTCTGCTTGGTGGGGAGCCTGCTTCCTCCTCTCTCTCTGCCTGCCTCTCTGCCTACTTGTGATCTCTGTCTGTCAAATAAATAAATAAAAATCTTAAAAAAAAAGAGTAATTAAGACAATTTTCTGTTAGCATAAGGACAGACAAACAGATCATTGAGTCCAGAAATAGACCCATACTTATATGGTTACTTGATGTACAACAAAGTCACCAATGCAATTCATTGGGAAAATGATGACGTTTTTCAATGAATGATATTGGAAAAATTTAATATTGACATGGAATAAAAAGACCTTAGGGACGCCTGGGTGGCTCAGTTGGTTAAGCGGCTGCCTTCGGCTCAGGTCATGATCCCAGCATCCTGGGTCGAGTCCCATATCGGGCTCCTTTCTCGGCAGGGAGCCTGCTTCTTCCTCTGCCTCTGCCTGCCACTTTGTCTGCCTGTGCTCGCTAGCTCTCTCTCTCTCTCTCTGACAAATAAATTAAAAAAAAAAAAGACCTTAGTAATATGCTTCACCTTATAACATGCACAAATATTAATTGAGATTAAATCATAGATTTAAATGTGAAAGATGAAACTATTATACTTACAGAAAATTACATAACATAATATATTCATGGAATTAGGGTAAGTAAAAAATTTGTGACAAATTAGGACACAAATGAATTAACCATTAAAAAAGTCCACAAATAATACTTCATCAAAATAAAAAACTTCTGTTCATCAAGAGCACCATTAAGAGAGCAAAATAAAATAATTTATCTACAAAGAGAATTGTATTACAATATTTATAGCAATTTTACTCCTAGTATCCAAAATGGAAAGGTCCCAAGTGTCCATCAACAGAAGAATGGATAAACTGTGTGTGTTTGGATGATCTCTGGATAATCCTTTAAACTTTTCTATATTTTGAAAATTTTTTATAATAAGATTTTTGGTCAGGAAGGTACAAGAAAGAAACACAGTGGAGTACCAAATATGCTATTTAATTATCCCTGGGTGTTTAGATTTGGAATGAATTTATGAACTTTCATTTCTATTTTATGTTTTATATAGCATATCTGGGTATTTTTACACTTCGTGTATGTATTCTAATAAATCATGAATCTTATTTTGTCAATATGGTGTAAAAGAAAAAAGAAACATATGTACATCCTGTTATTACAGCTGCACCTATAATGATCCTATGCCAACACGATGTTTGCAATGAGATTTTTAGAGGTGTACAGAATTGCCTGACTTTCTCATAATTCCTTTTTGAGTGCCTGTCACCAAATAAAATAGCTGTTTTAAAAACATGGAAAATATATAAATAACTACAGTCAGCAGTAATTTGGATATACTTCTTTGCTATTTAAGTTGGAAAAATTTTTTAAAGATTTTATTTATTTTAGAAAGAGAGAGATGGCAAGAGAAAGCATGAGCAGGGGTGGGGAGAGAGGGAGAAGTAGACTCCCCACTGAGCAAGAAGCCCAACACAGGGCTCAATCCCAAAACCCTGGAATCATGACCCAAGCTGAAGGCAGGGGCTTAACTCACTGAGCCATCCAGGCACCCCCCCTAATTTTTTTTAAAGATAATAATACGAATTGGTGGGTGCCTAGGTGGTTCAGTCAGTTGAATGTCCAACTCTTGATTTTAGCTCAGGTCATGATCTCAGGGATGTGAGATCAAGCCCAGAGTAAGTCTTGGGGCTGGGCATGGAACCTGCTTAAGATTCTCTCTCCTCCCTCTGCCCCACCCCCAGCCTAAAAAAAAAAAGAGATTATGAATCATCTGTAGGGGATAAGTCTCACCAATACAGTCAGGGATAGTACCGAGCTCTTAATTTCTTTTTATTTATTTGTCAGAGGGAGAGAGAGAGAGAAAGAGCACAAGCAGGGGGAGCAGCAGGCAGAGGGAGAGGCAGGCTCCACACTGAGCAAGGAGCCCAATGCAGGACTCGATCCCAGGATCCTGGGATCATGGCCTGAGCTGAAGACAGATGCTTAACAGACTGAGCCACCCAAGTGTCCTGAGATAGTGCAAGCTTTAAGCCTGAGTGAACAAATGTACACTTCATGGACCATTGCCCACAGTGCTAGCTTTACCCACACGTCCCTCTGATGAGTTCCTTCCCTGAACTCCCAAAGAGGGGAGCAGCCCCCGGAGGGGTGCTCTTGACTCAAGGGACTGCAGTAAGTTGTCTCAGAGGGATTGCACTGTTTTTCCTGGACCAATCAGAATCTCTATTGTGGGGACTTTGGCAAGTTTCAAGAGGTAGCTGAGCAGCTGGAAGATTTTAGTAGAAGCCAAACTCACACAGGAAGAAACAACATGTAGATGCTGTAAGGGAGTGGAAGCCATGAGTAGGCCAAAGCCATCAGTGAGCAGAAAGGACAAGCATGAGAAAGGATCGCAGGTAGTTGGTTGACAGGAGAGGGAAGAAGCAGAGATGAATTTGAGCTCTGTTGATAATGCTTACGTAATGCTTCCTGCTTGCCTGGCAATGTCCTAAGTGTTTCACAGGCACTAACTCATCTAATCATCCATTTAAGGTAGATAGTTTTATTATTCTCAGCTTTACAGACAAGGAAACTAAGGCAGAAAAGCAGTAAGTGTCTTGGCAGTCTGGTTCCAGGGGCTCTGCTTTCTGCCACTATGCTGTGCTGCCCTACTAGATGGCCCTGCAAGAGAGGGCAGCTGAGCTGCTCAGGCGATTTCTGTGCTGGGTGGCAGAGGGGTCCGGCCCAGTTCCAAGGCTGGTCCTATTTTTCCCCTTGATGTCTTCTTATGCAGCTTGTCCTGGTTTCTGTTTTGTTTTGTTTCTGTTTTTGTTTTTTAAAGATTTTATTTATTTATTTGACAGAGAGAGATCTCAAGTAGGCAGAGAGGTAGGCAGAGAGAGAGGGAGAAGCAGGTTCCCTGCTGAGCAGGGAGCCTGACGCAGGGCTCAATCCCAGGATCTGAGTTGAAGGCAGAGGCTTAACCCACTGAGCCACCCAGGTGCCCCTTGTTTTTGTTGTTGTTGTTGTTTTGTTTTTTGTTCTTTGTTTTTAAAGGTTTTATGTATTTACTTGAGAGAGAGAGAGAGAGAGAAAGAGAGAGCATGAATGGGGAGGAAAAGAAGCAGACTCCCCGCTGAGCAGGGAGCCCGATGTGGGACTGGATCCCACTACCCTGGATTCCTGACCAGAGCCTAAAGCAGACACTTAACTGACTGAGCCACCCAGGTGCCCCTGTTGGGCTTTTGTTTGTTTGTTTGTTTTGTTTTTAAATGAAGTCTGGCTCTATGCCTGAGGATCCTATCTGCTATCAAACAAAGACAGAGGAAAAAGAACCGCCACCAGGAGACAAAGAGGAGGAGGAGTGAGTTGAAACTTTACAAGCAAGCAGGGACCTCATCAGAAAGGGCCTTTAAGCCATGTTAAGGTGTAAGATCTTTTCCTGAAAGCAGTGGGTATCATTGAGGTGTCATAAGCAGGGACAGCAGGGGGAGGATCAAGGGGAGAACCACATGTTTGTTTATTTTTAAGTAATCTCTCTGCCCAACTTGGGGCTCAAACTCATAACCCCAAGATCAAGTATCCCATATTCTACTTACTGAGCCAGCCAGACGCCCTGATATACACATTTTTAGGATGATTATCCTGGCTGCCTTTGTGGAGGAGTGAGATAATACCCAGTGTGAGTGGTGGGAGGCCAAAGCAGACTTGGGTGAGCAGTGATGATAGCCTGAGTCAGGGAGGTGGGCAGGGGGGATAAAGAAGTGTGGACAAGTCTGAGAGATATTTAAGTAGGAGAATTCAAGATGAGGGAAGGAAAAGTCAGTAGTGATAATCCGTGAAACTGCGTCAGTGTGGCCAGTTATTGAAACATATGACAGTAGAAAAGAGTCCATCAGGTAGGTAGGATCAGCTTCAGAGCTGTGTGACACACAGGCCCTGTGATCAGAAGGACCCCATGATTGGCCTAATGCTCTGCTAATGCTGCTCCCAATAATTTTTTTAAAGATTTTTTGTTTATTTATTTTTGGAGGGCAGAGGAAAAGCACAAGTGGGGGAGGAACAGAGGGAGAAGCAGACTCCCCACTGAGCAGGGGAGCTTGACACCAGGCTCGATCCCAGGACCTTGAGATCATGACCTGAGGTGGCAGGCAGATGCTTAACCAACTGAGTCACCCAGGTGTCCCTGCTCCTAATAATTTTTGAACAAGGAACTCCACACTTTAGTTTTATACTAGGCCCCACAAAATATGTAGTTGGTTCAGCCATCAAGCATTTGGAAATGCAGCAATGGGGCTCAGAGAAATAAACATTTGAGTAGTGTTCCCCAAAGTGTGTTTCCCAAGTGTGCTAAAAGGTGTGTGGGAAAAATGTAGGGTCCATAAAATGGGGCTTCATGGCCAAGTAAATTGAGGAAATGCCAGGTGAAGCAAGTTAAATCATTTTTTAAAGTACAGAATATCCCAGAATTATTAATATGTTAACTATAGTGTAATACAGAATATCTGGTCTTTGTCCCTAGTCCTGGTGCAGAGCTTCATCAACCTTTGGAATTTCCTGAGTTGTAGGAGTATTCTGGTTATCCTAATGACATAACCTGGAGGTGGGGATACCCAGCTGGCCTCAGGATGGGGGCTGAATGATCACCAGAAAGACCAAACATGTTTTCAGAGAGTTGGAAATTTCAAGCACCTCTGAAGAGGAGAGAGGGGCCTAGAGATGAAGTTCAATCACATGGCTAGTGATTGAATCCATCATGTAATGAAACCCCAGTGACAACTGAGAGGGTCTATAGAGCTTCCTGGTCAGTGAACACACTAATGTACTGGAAGGATATCATGCTCAGATTGCACAAGGAGAGGGCATGGGAGTTCTGTTCACCACCCCCCAACTCCCTTTACCTTACCTTGTGTGTTTCTTCCTTTGGCTCTTCCTGAGTTCTGTCTTTGAGAATAAAACTATAATCATAAGCATAGCATGTTTAGTGAGTTTTGTGAGTTGTCCTAGCGAATTATTGAAACTGAAGGGATCATGGAAACTCCTAAATTTATAGTCAGTCAGAAGTACAGGTAGTCCCTGAGATTTGCAGCTGGTGTTTGAAGGGGAAACAATCTTTTTTTTTTAAATTAGCATATAATGTATTATTTACTTCAGGGGTACAGATCTGTGAATCATCAGTCTTACACATTTCACGTCACTCACCATAGCACATACCCTCCTCAATGTCCATAACCCAGCCACCCTATCCCTACCCCCACACCCACCAGCAACCCTCAGTTTGTTTCCTGAGATTAAGAGTCTCTTATGGTTTGTCTCCCTCCCTGGTCCCATCTTGTTTCATTTTTTCCTTCCCTACCCCCCAGCACCCCCTGCCCTGCCTCTCAAATTCCTCATATCAGAGAGATCATGTAATTATCTTTCTCTGATTGACTTATTTCACTCAGCATAATACCCTCTAGTTCCATCCATGTCATTGCAAATGGCAAGATTTAATTTCTTTTGATGGCTATATAGTATTCCATTGTATATATACACCACATCTTCTTTATCCATTCATCTGCTGATGGACATCTGGGCTCTTTCCATAGTTTGGCTATTGTGGACATTGCTCCTCTAAACATTTGGGTGCACGTGTCCCTTTGGATCACTACATTGGTATCTTTAGGGTAAATACCCAGTAGTGCGATTGCTGGGTTGTAGGGTAGCTCTATTTTCAACTTTTTGAGGAACCTTCATGCTGTTTTCCAGAGTGAGCTGCACCAGCTTGCATTCCCACCAACAGTGTAGGAGGATTCCCCTTTCCCCGCATCCTTGTCAACATTTGTCATTTCCTGACTTGTTAATTTTAGTCATTCTGACTGGTGTGAGGTGGTATCTCACTGTGGTTTTGATTTGTATTTGAAGGGGAGACAGTCTTGAGGAGAACTGTGAATTGTGGGGTCTTCACTAGCTCCAGCTCGTTAGTACTGGGTTCAAATCTAACCATAGGACACTCAAGCGGTGTCAGAGAATTTGTGTCAGAATAGTTGAGCTCTAGTAGATACTTTGTTGTGCCACCCAGCCCAGGGTCCCCTTCAGCACTGAAGTGCTCATTCTTGCAGCTGAAGGATCGAACATCTAGTTGCTGATGGCTCACAGCTCTCTCCCTCCCTGAGAGATGTCCTCTGACAGAAGAGAGACAAATTGCCCAAGGTTATTCCCCTTCATCCTTGGCACAGCCTGCATCCAGTGACTAGAGAAGCCTGACCCCTCTTGTCCCAATGCATGACAACTCTTGACCGGGTATCCTAGCTCCAAAGCTCCCTGTGGCATCAGCTCTATGGCCAGTGTACTGCAGTGAAACTTCTCCTTCCACCCAGTCTTACTTCCCTCACTCCCTCACAGGTGATATTGCAAAAGGCACCCCAAGTACAATACCTGCACACAAATCTCCATTTCAGTCTGTTTCCTAAGGAACTGAATTGAGGATAGAGCCACTGTGGACCTCTAAAAATAAAAAGGAGATTAAGTATGCAGCCTTTTACCAAATTTATTTGACCATGGAATCCTTTTCCTAGAGCATCATGTGGAGTGGGAGTGTTCCTGACTGGCTGGCTTTCAGAAGTGTGGGGCTGGCACTGATTGATTGGCTTGCAGAAGTGCATTTGCTGAGGCAAGTTGTCTTTAATTCATTAAACTCGTAGAAACATGATAATCATGGCTACACAATTCTATGGCTACAGAAAAATCAGGGATTCCCCCCGCCGGTACTGTAGAAACTTATTTTTATAATCTCAAGGAAATACTCTTTTTACCATCATTGAACAGAATAAGAAAACTAAAAATAGAAGTTTAGTAACTTGTCCAAGGTCAAAGTAGCAGGGACAAGATTCATATTTCCAGATTTTAAAACTTGTTACAAAGCTATAGGTAATCAAGACAGTATGGTGCTGGCCAAGGAAAAACATATAGATCAATGTAACAGAATGGACAGTCCAAAAATATACCCTTTACGTCTATGACCAATTGATTTTTGACAGGGTGTTGAAACAATTCATTGGGGGAAAGAATGTTCTTTTCAGTGTATGGTGAAACAGCTGGATAGCCACGAGCAAAAGAATGAACTTGCTGAGATACCATACAAAAAATTAACTCAAAAATGGAATATAGACCCAAATGTAAAAGCTAACACTATACAATTTTGTAGAAGAAAACTTGGTGGGGGCACCTGAGTAGCACAGTCAGTTAAGCATCCAACTCTTAGTTTTGACTCAGGTCATGATCTCAGGGTCCTGGAATGGAGTCCTGCATCAGGCTCCGTGCTCAGCATGGAGTCTGCTTGAGATTCTCTCTCCCTCACCCCTCTCACTCATACTCTCTCTCTCAAATAATAAATAATTTTTTTTAAAGAAAAAAACTTAAGGATAAATCTTCATGGATTCATATGAGGCAAAGCCTTCTGAGATGTAACACCAACCACCTGCAACAAAAGAAAAAAAAAAGAGCTTTCATTGGACTAAATTGGATTTCATCCAAATTAACAGATTTTGTGCTGAAAATGATATCATCAAGAGAATGGAAAGACAACCCACAGAATGAGGGAAAAATACTTGCAAATCATATATTTGATAAGGAACTTGTATCCAGAATAGATAAAGAACTCTTATAATTCAAATATTAGAAGGCAAATGACCCTATTGAAAACATGGACAAAGGACTCAAATAGGCATGTCTCTAAAGAAGATGTACAAATGGTGAGCACATGGAAAGATGCTAAGCGTCATTAGCCTTTGGGGGAGAATCCAATGAAAGTGGAGTAAACTCCACTTTGTGTAAACTCCACTTTGAGTAAACTCCACTATGTGGAGTAAACTCTCCACATAGGAGAGTTTACAATGAATGAGGCAAAGTTTTGAGAGAAAGAAGGAATTCAAATCAAGGACACGACTGGAGGATTTGCTTTGGGGAAGCAGGCAGGATATTTAAGACAATAGGAAAAGGCAATCCAGTATGCAAACATGTTTGCAGGTGATAGAAGAAAACCTGATGGACCCCTCCTCCCATGGTTCCTGCCTTCGCAATAAATCATGAAGCAAGGTGGTCCAAAAGAAGTGAAAAGTTGAATATTTCATTTACCTCTGAATAATGAAGATTTTTTAATGAGATCAAAAGTTTTGGTGGAGTATATAGAATTCTTTTTTTAACCTTCTAATTAAAAAGTTATATAGCCCCTTTATAGAAAATTTTAAGGTAATTAAAGAAGAAAAAATACTTGTGGTCTTATGACCCTAATTTAACCACCATTAGCATATTGATGAATTATCTTCTGGTCTTTCTAATGCATTAAAAAGAAATCTCAAGTGCTTGAAGTGTACAAGTAATTAGTATCTTGAAGTTTTGGTTTTTGGTTTTCCTTTTCTCATGAGTCTCCCCACCCCTTCCTCCTGCCCTGCCACCCCATATGGCATCTAGCCTTAATATAGCAGTCATTTTGGGGGGCTGCATAAACTTGATAAATAAACTTATTTTAATTAAACAGTAGGTTCTCACCAACTGAACTTCATTACAATTTTCCAACATTATAGTAACTCCAGAAAAAAATATTTTTATACCTAGAATGGATTATTTCTTGAGAATAAATTAATAGAATTGCTTGGTCAGGAACTATAATTTCATACCTTATGATACACAGTGTTGATTCAAATACATACGTGAGAAACTGTTTTAGCTCAGTGATAATTAAAATGAAAACAAGGTGGGGCACCTGGGTGGCTCAGTGGGCTAAAGCCTCTGCCTTCGGCTCAGGTCATGATCCCAGGGTCCTGGGATCAAGTCCAGCATCGGGCTCTCTGCTCAGCAGGGACCCTACTTCTCCATCTCTCTCTGCCTGCCTCTCTGCCTACTTGTGATCTCTGTCTGTCAAATAAATAAATAAAATCTTTAAAAAAAATGAAAACAAGGTATCATTTTTGGCCTACCATCAGTTTGGCCTACCGCATTAGCCCCCCAAAATTAATAAATGAAAACATTTACATTAGTAAGCTGTTATTAAGTTTTTCATAAAGCAGTTTGATAGAGAATATCAATGATCATAAACATTTTTACACCCTGATTGTAACGTATTTTAAGGACATTGCCAAATTAGAGCATCCTCTGCAGAGGTATTCAAGATTTTTAATTTTGGAAAGAGGTGGTCTGCTCAAAATTTCGAAAGTCAAAAATAAAAAAATCACAAATTTAGAATCCATCATAAAATTAGCAAACAGGATATTACATTACAAATTCTTTTTTTTTAAGATTTTATTTATTTATTTAACAGAGATTACAAGTAGGCAGAGAAGCAGGCAGAGAGAGAGGAGGAAGCAGGCTCCTTGCTGAGCAGAGAGCCTGATGCGGGGCTTGATCCCAGGACCCTGGGATCATGACCCGAGCCGAAAGCAGAGGCTTTAACCCACTGAGCCACCCAGGTGCCCCTACATTATAAATTCCATTTTAATTACACATCAGAAACAATTAAAATGAGCGAGAAACATATTCTCATCAAATGTGCAACTTGAACAAATAGATGAAATTTCTGCAACTTCAACTTTTGTAACAAATGGAGATTTTAACTATTGATTAAAAAAATGAAAATATAGGTAGACTCCATTTGTACTCTTTCCCTAGTCTCTGCAGATGTCAGGGATGGGCCTGTGAGGGCAGAGAGGGAATATTGAAAGGAAGACATTAACCAGGGGGTCAACATTTCAGTGGCAGAGGGTCTGTTTTTTTTAATTTACTAAGCTCTACTTTTGCATTTTTCATTTCTAAATCAAATATAACTATTCAAGGAGCACAAACCTTAAATATATTTACAAAAATATAAATTAATAGAAATTTTAAAATAAAACATTTTTTGTATTTTATACAAATTTATGTATTTTATGTATAAAAATAAGGGTTTGTCTTAATGTGTCAGCTTAGCTAGGTTATACTACTCAGTTATTCAGTCACACTAATCTAGGTGGGTCTCTGGATGTATTTTGTGAATGTAATTAACCCTTATCATCAGTTGATTTTTTTTTAAAGATTATTTATTTATTTATTTGTTTGACAGAAAGAGAGAGAGAGATCACAAGTAGGCGGAGAGGCAGGCAGAAAGGGGAGGGAGGGGAAGCAGGCTCCCTGCTGAGCAGAGAGCCCGATTTGGGGCTCAATCCCAGGATCCTGAGATCATGACCTGAGCCAAAGGCAGAGGCTTTAATCCCACTGAGCCACCCAGGCAACCCCATTAGTTGACTTTAAATAGAGATTACCATTGAAAGGCTTTCAGAGCAAAAACTAGGGTTTCCCCAAAAAGAAAAATTTCTGCCTCAAGAGCACATCAATTCCTGCCCATGAACTTCCAGCCTTGCTGGTCTGTCCAGTAGATTTTACTTACCAGCCTCAACAATCACCCAATCCACTTCATTGAAGTTAAGTCTCTCTCTCTCTCTTTCTCTCTAATCCTAACTAATGCATTATGTTTGAAAAGTAAGATATTTTTCCTTCTAAAATATTCAAGATTGTTTATTAAAATTAAAATGTCCAATATACATCATAGTTCATTAACATAAAAATTAAAACTCAAAGTATTTAAATAAATTGTACTTCAGTTTTTGAAAGTTTATTTAATTTCCAGCACTCAATATCCATCCAATTGCCTTGTAAAGAATTGTTATGCTTCATTCCAATCTACTGTGCTGGTTAGGGTCAGTTAGGAAAAGAGAAATCACACCAATTGAATTTAACAGCAAATATTTAAGGAATTGGTCAAACCGGTATCAGAGAACTAAAACACTGAAAGAGGTCAGAGAGGTAACATTGAAGACAGTATTGGTAGAAGACACCATGCCTAGGGCAGGGAGAAGGAAGAAGAAACTAGAAGTTTGGAGGAGGGCAGTACAGAACTGGGGTGGAAAGTTCTGGACAGGGAGAGCTTCCTGGCTAGTGGACACCGTGATTCTGGTTCTGGGACCACCACAAAAAGCTGGACACAAACCAGGTGTCACTGCCGAGCTGACAGGGACACCCAGCAAACAGGAAGGAAGAGCAAGCCCCCCATCTCCAGCCTTGTAGCTGCACCCCCCCCCCATAATGTTTCCTATTGGCAGAAAATAGAAATGTAGTTTGTGGGAATTCAGTAACTGCCTCAGAGCAAAATGCAGAAGGTGGTTTAGTATCTGAGAGACAATACAAGTTTAAGAGTACAACAACTTGTGTGATGTTTTAAATGTTCCTCTACTACCGTATGCAACTGTTGTGAATACAACATCAATTTGTCGCTTCCTCCGGAGCCACAAATTGGAACACAAAGACAAACAAGAATGCTTGGCACTACTGGGAAATACTTCACTGTGAAAGAATCTGTTGCTTTCCTGCTTTCTGAGAAGAATTTGACAAGTTAACAAATTTGTCTTTTTCTAACCTAAGCACTTCTGCTTTTCAAATCTTCCCTGAACTCCAAAAGGGTGTTGGCCTCCAATACTGACGGTGGAACAACCCACAAATTTTCATAGTGTTTGACACAGTTGCCTTTTGTTTTGAGGATATAGGGCAAGCCGTGTGAAGAAGGATTCCCCTGGGGTCCGAACAGAAGCAGATGTTTAGGGTTACAGGTTGTGCTGTGCTGGGGCTGATGGTAGGATCCCAAGTGGGTGTGTGTATGTGTGTGTGTGTGTTATGCAGGGTTTGTGTTGTGCAGGGCAAGTCGAGAGCCTCAAGTCCAAGGCAGAAGTTCTTCTTTTCTGGATTTAAGAATAGTACTACTCAAGGGTACGCTGGCAGTGTGGGGGAACTAATGCCTCACAGGGAGAAATTTTGACCAATGAAAGATGGGAACCTATGGAGAAATCCTTCCCTTTCTCCCTGCCTTTCCCAAGATGGTGCTGAGATGCCATTTATGTGGTTTCTCAGGGGCACAATCTCATGGTTTTGAGTGATCCAGCTTGCTAGATCTTCTTCATGTTGGTTCTTCTTCTTTCTCTGCCTTGCTGTCTTTGAGGCTCATTCCTGCTCCCTAGGACTGAATTCCCTGGTCAAATGCCCACAAATAAATCTGTGGCCTCAGGCTCTTTTTTCTGGGAACCTTGACTAGGACACTGTTGGCCCTCCAAGCATGCAAGCCATAATTGGAGAGTATTTGGGTTCTGGTAAAGAAGAGTGAGACGAGTTCTGTCAAGGAGAGCTGGGTCTAGGGTGAGGCATTTACTTACAGGGGACACCCAGGTAAGCTGGCCTCAATGAGAAGTCTCATCTTTGTGTCCCAGGATTTTCTCTTCCTCACATCCACCTGGCCTGGCTGGTAGAGGTTAGAGCTGAGCCATCTGTCACTCCTGTATTAGGAGTCCCAATCAGCTGGGTGTAGCTAAAGAAACAGCAGAAGCTTTCCTAGCAGCTGGGCAGTGTCCAGGAACTCCAAAATATAGAGGTTTGAGCAAATTGTATTGGAGTATGTGGAACTTGCACTGTTACTGATGTTTTTCTCATGCTTTTGTATAAGTAGATGAACAAGTTCACTATTGTTTTCCAGCCAAAATGATTTTCCTATGATTAGATTTCAAATGCGGAGACCCAAGTTAATCATTCTCCATGTGCAGCTCACTGTCACTGTTGGTTCTGGGACTCTTTTAGGCATTGATGCTTAGCTTTCTTTTAAATGGCATTTTATTTTATTATTATGTTCCTTTACGAGTTTTCGTGTAAATTCTACTCAGTTAACATATAGTGTAATATTGGTTCCAGGAGTAGAATTTAGTGAGTCATCACTTCCATACAACACCCAGGGCTTATCACAAGTGCCCTCCTTAATGCCCATCCCCCATCTAGCCCATCCCCAGCCCGCCTTCCCTCCAGCAACCCTCTCAGTTCATTCTCTATAGTCAAGAGTCCTTTTAAATGTCATTTTAAGGGGCACCTGAGCCCTTCGGCTCAGGGCATGATGCCAGGATCCTGGAATTGAGCCCCGTGTTAGGCTCAATGTTCAGCAGGAGGCCTGCTTCTCCCTTTTATACTCCCCTTGCTTGTGTTCCCTCCCTGTCTCTCTCTCTATCAAGTAAATAAATAAATAAGATCTTTTTTAAAATGTCATTTTCAAAATACTTTTTCATTTACCAATTAATTTCTTTTAGGGGCACCTGGGTGGCTCAGTGAGTTAAGCATTGGACTCATGATTTCTGCTCAGGTTGTAAGACTGAGCCCCACATGGGGCTCTGTTCTTAGTGGGGAGTCTGCTGGAGATTCTCTCCCCTCTGCCTCTCCCCCAGCTCACTCTCTCTCTAAAAACAAAAAGTAATTTT
Source organism: Taxidea taxus jeffersonii (assembly GCA_003697995.1). Taxonomy (NCBI): domain Eukaryota; kingdom Metazoa; phylum Chordata; class Mammalia; order Carnivora; family Mustelidae; genus Taxidea; species Taxidea taxus. Next base: position 57,852 of record ML104687.1, on the reverse strand, counting down.
GTTTAATTATAGGAAATTTAGGAATTTTAGTAAGATAGAAAAATATCCAGGATGTTGGTGGGCTCAGTTGGTTAAGCATCTGCCTTCAGCTCAGGTCATGATCCCAGGGTCTTGGGATAGAATCCCACACCAATCTCCTTACTCAGTGAGGAGCCTGCTTCTCCCTCTGCCTGCTGCTCCCCCTGCTTGTGCTCTCTCTCTCTCTCTCTCTGACAAGTAAATAAAATCTTAAAAAAAAAAGGAAAAATATCCATAACTGTACACCTAAGTGGTACCATTGTTACATTTTGATAAATATTTTAGACCTTTCTCTATGCATTTTACGTTTTAGGATATATTGTGAGTATACTTTTAAATTTTTTATCATGCTTTTTTACTCAAGATTATACCACGATCATTTTGCAATGCCATTAAAAACTTTTTTGTAAAATGGTAATCTGGGAATAATAAATAATAAACTATATAGGCACCCAATGCTATGTTCATTTTAATATTATGATATATCAATACCATAATTTATTTCAGTAATTCCCTAGTGGTGAACATTTATTTTCTACTATGAAAAAGCCCTTGGGACACATGGGTGGCTTGGTCAGTTAAGCATCTTCCTTCAGTTCAGGTCATGGCTTCAGGGTCCGGGGATGGAGCCCCACATCAGGCTCCCTGCTGGGAAGCCTGCAGGGAAGGGATTCTTCTCCCCTTGCCTCATGCTCTCTCTCTCTTCTCTCAAATAAATAAAATCTTTTTTTAAAAAAGCCCTCAGTAACATCCGATAGTTGTATTTTTGCAAATTTGTGCTATTTCCTCTAAGTTTTTAGAATTATTATTATTTTAAAAGATTTTATTTTTTTAAAGATTTATCTATTTATTTATTTGACAAAAATCACAAATAGGCAGAGAGAGAGAGAGGAGGAAGCAGGCTCCCTTCCGAGCAGAGAGCCCAACTCGGGGCTCGATCCCAGGACTCTGGGATCACGACCCCAGCCGAAGGCAGCGGCTTTAACCACTGAGCCACCCAGGCGCCCCTAAAAGATTTTATTTTTAAGCAATCTCTATACTCAACATGGGGCTCAAACTCACAACTCTGAGATCAAGAGTCACGTACTCTATGGACTGAGCCAGCCAGGTGCCCCTGGAATTACTATTGTAGGGTCAGAAGCCATATATATTGGGACGCCTGGGTGGCTCAGTTGGTTAAGCGGCTGCCTTCGGCTCAGGTCATGATCCCAGCGTCCTGGGATCGAGTCCTACATCGGGCTCCTTGCTCAGCAGGGAACCTGCTTCTCCCTCTGCCTCTGCCTGCCACTTTGTCTGCCTGTGCTCACTCCTGTTCTCTGTCTGACATAAATAAATAAAATCTTAAAAAAAAAAAAAAGAAGCCATATATATTTTTAAGGATATTAACAAGTTGCTAAACTGGCCTCTGGAAAGGGGACACTGCATTGCTGATTCTGTTTTTTATTGTCTCCATTTTGGATTTCAGTTTTGCTATTTCAAAGTTGTTTCACCCCCTCCCTTTCCTTTTCATTCCATTGTTTCTCCATCTTAGTCCATCCTATGCTTTTCTGAATCTGTTTCGAAGAGGTCAGTTACTTTGCATTCTTTTGAGGAGGTAAAACTTCCTAAATTGTTTTGTTTTCTTCTCTGATTCCTGTGGATTATCTTCATCTGAGGATGATACCCCTCCTTTTGTTTGGGTATTTTTCCATGGGCTTTATTTTATTATTTGTTGATTACTCTCAATATCCTGTGGGGAATAAGATTCACCCAGAGATCTCACTTGGTATGTCTTTTGCCCTCATGCTGCTCTCTCTTCACTTAGGGGATGGTAAGGTCCATGAGTCAGACCTACAGTGAATGGCTGGTGGATGCACGCTGCTCTCGCCAGTTCAAGGAGTCTTCCCCAAAATGCCTCTGCTAGAAGGTGGCAGGATCTTTCATTTGTTGGCCATCACACCCTCTGAACAGATGTGGTTCTTCAAAGATTATCATCTCAAGTATGCACTTCTCAAAGGCTCCTGCTCTATCTCTGCCCTCACCTTAGAACTCTCCTTAAGGGGCAGTCATATCACACCTTAGCTGAGCTTTGTGTCAAATCGATCTCTAATTAGATTATCATATAAAGACATTTGCATTGGGTTGACTGGGTGGCTCAGTCAGTTAAAGCATTGGACTCTTGGTTCCAGCTAGGGTCATGATCCTAGGGTCCTGGGATCCAGCCCCACATTGGGCTTTGTGCTGGGCATGGAACCTGCTAGGGATTCTCCCTTCCTCTCTCCCTGTGCCCCCGCCCACCCCTGCCCCCCGCCCACATGCACACGCACTCTTTCTCAAAAATGAAGTGAAGTAAAATGAAATGAAATGAAATGAAATAAAATAAAGACATCTGCATTAAAAAGTGATGGAAACGATGTCCCTCTGCCTCTCTAGGGCTCAGTGTCTGCTGGGACTTGACAACCACAACCCATTTGTGCTTGCTCTCCAGCATCACTCCCCATTCTAAGCACTTGGCCAGCATTTCCTACTGTCCTCCAAAAAAACCTTATAAGGCAGCTAAGAGTCAGATTTTCCTGCCCCTGAATTTCATGGGGAAACAGAGGCATGGAGGGACATGGCGATTCATCTGCCTAGTTGGTGAGCATCTATGGTTCCCTTACTTCTCCTCTAGTCCTTTCTGCCATGGCATTATGCTGCCAGTTTGCTCATCCCTTGACATTAGTTGGGCTGCTGTCGAAGGTCAGTTTAGATGAGTCAAATATTCAAATATTTGAATTGCCTTGCTGCTGCTTAGAAAGTGCCCGGAATGTAGGCTTCCCTGCTGAGCATTTGAGGTGCGGTGCAGAATAAAACTGCGCACACCTAGCCCGCCCCCGAAGCTCTGAGTCATGTGTTTACCATTCAGGCTCCATCAGTCTTAATCCACTCCATCTTCAGTGACAGCTTGGCCAGTATGAAGTGCTTCTAATAATAGCAGCAGAGGAACATACACAATACCTGTAATCTTGAAGGTGCTTTAGAAAACTATGTGCTGCCGTTTCTGTGTCTGGTCATAATGTTAACATTACATCTGGAACTTTCTTCGCATGGTGCCATAGATGGACATATTTAGTAACTGGAAAGTCATGGGGTTATACTTAAGAGGTCTAGTAGAGAGTTTAACCAGCCCCAGCTAACCACCTTGGACACCTCACCTGTCACGAACTTGCACTTCTAGGAGAATGGAAACCAGCGTTTACTAAGCATGTTTTAAGAATCTTTTGGTTTCCATAGAATTTAGAACTATAATGGTCCAGCAGGTGTAGAGGGGAGCCAGCTGTGAAAGGGTTAATAGGTCAGGTGACCTAAGGGCTATTATTAGAAACTCTGAAGGTGATCATCTGTTGGACTTACAGAAATAGAAGCTGGTAGGAAAAAGAAAGAAAGAAAGAAATGAGAGGCAGTGAGATGGAGAGAAAAATCTCTCATTGACATGTTTCAGGAAAGGGGCCATTTAAAGTATTGATTGCAGAGATCCTGAGGCTGGTGGGTTCCCAAGGGGTGAGGAGAGTAAATAAGACAATTTGCTGGCAAAAGAAAATGCAGTTACACTGTTGTGGGATACAGAATTACACTGTTGTGGGATACAGAAGGACTGGGAAGCTAGCTTTAGCCCTTCTCCTCATTCTGTTGATGAGATGTGGTCCTTTGCCCAGAGCTACCTTTCAAGTATGAAAGGCTGAGACAGACACAGTGGGGTTTGGAGAAGGAGGATGATGACAGGGAGAGAGGAAGAGAGAATCTGAGATGGGTTAGTTTCTTCGAGTTCCTGAAACAGAAGTATACATAAACATATAAATTTAAATATCTGTGACCCTTTCAGGAGAAAATTCTGATTCCATGATTTCACTCCATGAATAAATCCACTTTGTCATTTATTTTGATGAATAAAATGTTATTCATGGACTTGAAGTCTATTTAGAAACCTTTTACTATTTTATAATCTCATGGATTTGAAGACAACATAAAACCTGTTCTCTGTAGAAGCTTCTCATTTTGATCTCCACATTATGACAATTCAGTTGCTAGTCAATCATACAAAGAGGGAAAATCTTTGGAGAATGTGCCTAAAGGTAGAAAACCATTGTAACGTTTAGCATGCTGGTCGTACTTCTGCAGGGGAATATACTCAGCATCAAAAGAATTGCAGAGGGTAGGGCAGTTTTGGGTTATACTTCCTTCTTCTTCGGCCATAATTTTCGAGGAGTGCCATGCTAAGTCATAAAATCAGAATTACACACTAAATTGTACTCACAGACTTGTGTATGATTACAGGGGTTTCTGGAGTGACTAAATATTTTCATTAGGTGGCTAAATTGTATTTCTTTTTTTCCTTCACATTTATATTATAAAAATTTGCAAACATCAGAAAAGGTGAAGGACTCCTCCAATAAACACTCATATATCTGCTTTTTAGATTCAGTAATAGTTAATATTTTGCTTTATTTGCTTTTTCTTTCTCTGGACATTATATATATTTATAACCTTTGAAATTAAGTTGTAGTTATCATGATATTTTACTCCTAAATACTTCACCAAGCTTGACACTTTGTCATGCCATTAGAGAATGAGAATTTTTGAACTCGTAAAGCCAAGTTTTGTTTAGAAAAGGTGGGCAAGAGGAATTGTCAGCATAAGTTCTGGTAATGGAGGTCCCTAGCAGTTAGCTAACTCTCACATTGATTTTCTCGTACATGGTGCCATTTTATGAATCATGCATAATAAATTCCATCTTGGTAGTTCTGGTTTCAATAATTTCAAGAGACAAAGCAAATCCATTTTAATTCTGTACCTTTATGTCCATTTTCTTCATTGTTTCCTTCAAAAACACATCTCAGTTACAATGTTCTCTTGCACACACTAGAAGACAGAACTTGCTTTTTTCCTCACAATATAGGAAGTACTAGGATTATTCTGTAATATGTATTTGGGTGTGCTAAGGAGAGAGTTAAGGTCTCTTTAACAGATCTCTTTAACAGAGTTAAGATCTCCTTTAAGATTTTCCCTTATTTTGCCTGGGACTCAAATCACCTTGCAAGGTGGAGGATGTTGAACATCATGTTAATACTTGCTGGTGATTATGAGACATTACTGTATATGCTACTTCACAATAATGGTTACCTTCTGCAGAAAAATAATTATATTCCTTTAATGTACTCATAATATCTCTGCAAATTTTGACTGCTGTTTTGTTTACAGCCCATCTTGTACACAAGTGCAAATCTTTATACCAGTTAATCAGTGGCTAGATTATAGATTATAGAAATTATTCATTAGAAAGCTATAGATGTCCTGCATTTGTTTCAGAACAAACCAGAGAATTTAATTCAAAGTTCTAAAAAAAAATAGTTGTAAAAAAATTTTGACAGATGGGGAACCTAGATGGCTCAGTCGTTGGGCGTCTGCCTTTGGCTCTGGTCATGATCCCGGGGTCCTGGGATCAAGCCCCACATCGGGCTCCCTGCTTGGTGGGAGGCCTGCTTTCCCTCTCCTGGTTCCCCTGCTTGTGATCCTACTATTGCTGTGTCTCTCTCTGTCAAATAAATAAATAAAATCTTAAAAAAAGTAAAAAAATTTTTGACAGATAGATGGGATATGAACATAATGAAGGGGCTATAAACGACACTCTTGAATATGTCAAAGTACTCTCTGGCACTTTTCCTTCTTTTTACAAACTTCCTCTCCCTCATAAAGGTCAACATGTGGCACCCATGACAAAGCCTCAACAATATTGGTCTAAAATTGGACAAAAGCTATTGTAATTGGATAAAAATGATCTATAAAACAGTGAGAGCTAGCTGTTTTAGGTAAAAAGTAGTTAAGCTATTTGTCAAGTCCCTGGGAACCTGTGTGTCTTGCGGCAATTCACGTAGGTAGACATTCTAGTCCAGTGGTTCTCAAAGCTCAGGGTGCCCCAGAATGACTGTGTGCCTGCAAACATGTTTATTTCTTGATCCTGATCTTAGAGGCTTTGATTTGGCAGATCAGGAGTGGAGCCCAGGAATCTACGTTCTGTTCAGTTCCCCATGTGATTCTGATGCAGGCCGTGATGGAACATGCTTTGACTTATATTGTTACTGGCACCTAAGATGCCAAGAGGATGGGTCACAGCTAAGCCCGATCCATTATTAGTAAGCTGACTTAATACTTGTCTTTGCTGGTTGACCAGGGCTAATGGTCCTCATTGCATCCCAGATCAGTCACTGCTCAGAAGGAACAAAGGACTGGTATACTGTAAATAACAGTCATTGTGTGGGCTGACTCTTAAAAGGGGACTTTGTTCCCCTGTCAGCTCTGAAACAAACTTATATGACAGGACACCTGTGCAGTAGTGTTTAAACAAAACTCTGTGTGTGTGTGTGTGTGTGTGTGTGTGTGTGTATGCACACGTGCATGGACATAGCTATTAGACCCAAGGTTAATATTTCAAGGGTCTACCCCACACTTCTGATAAAGTTCAGCTACAATGTGACATATGCACTCACAAAAATCACCCTGCTATGCAAAACAGTGCAAGAAAAACCACAGGGTTTATGGGAAAAGATGGGTTCAGAGAGACAATACTCCAAAACTTTAACAGTGACACATTAAAGAAAAAGGTGTAGGAACCTAATAAAAATTCTAGCACAGTTTTACACATGTTAAATGGTCAAGAAATTCATAAGTAGCCTCATAACTTAAGAAATTCATAAGCAACCAGAAAAAAGGGTATAGAACTGGAGAAAAAGAAGGTTCCCGCTGTGCCAGAAATCATTAAGACAAAGAAAAGGAATATTGCAGAGCTGAAGATCAAGCACCTGAGAAATTTGCCCAAAAGATGCCTCAGAAGGCAAGGAGGAAGCTTATCTATGAAAAAGCTAAGCACCATAATAGGGAAAATTGGAGCATGCTCAGAAGAAAGATTTGAATTGTGAGGATGGCAAGAAAAATGAGCAACATCTTTTTGTTGTTGTTGTTGTTAAGATTCTATTTATGGGGTGCCTGGGTGGCTCATTTGGTTAAGTGTCTGCCTTCAGCTCTAGTTATGATCTCAGGGTCCTGGGATCAAGCCCCACTGTTCAGCAAGGAGCCTGCTTCTCCCCCCTGCCCCTCCCCCTGTTTGTGCTTTCTCTCAATGCAAAAGAGAGAGAGTGAGCAGGGGGATGGACAGAGGGAGAGGGAGAAGCAGATTCCCCAATGAGCAGAGAGCCAAGATTATGTCTAAGAAGAGTTAGGGACTGAAAATATGAGGGTAGAGGTTGTGCTGTTCCCTTCTACCTTCTCGGCTGTCCACATGGCCATGAAAGATTCTCATAGGTATTATCTCAGAGTCTCATAACTGTTACGTTTTCCCATATTTTCTTAGACTAACCTAGATTAACAAATACCCAAGGGTTTAGGATATCTAGGTATAGAAAACAAAACAAAACAACAAAACAAAAAACACCAGCATTAGGGTAGGCTTCAGAGGGCTCATATTTTATGCTTAGCTCTGCAAGCTATGTGACTTAACACAAGGCCCTTTATTTCTCTTGGATTCATTTCCTCATCTGAAAAGTACAAAAACTTAACTGCATTTTCTTTCTCTAAGATCCTTCCTGGCTCCAATATCTTTTGACTTTGAGGCCTTCTATGTTGATTAAATGTAGAGAAAATGAACACTTTTTGACCTCTTCAAAACTTTCCACGTTGCTCAGCAATATATATTTTTTCTCATCACACATTGTCTTCCTTGGTCATTTCCCAAAGTGAAAATTCCAAATTGTTACGCCCCTCAATCTCTGCCTCCACTAAGAGATGGAATTCACTGAGGCAGATCAAGTCTGAGCTTATAAAACTCCTTTATTTATTTTGTTAACAGCTTTATTGAAATGAAATTGACATACAATAAACTGTATATATTTAAAGTAGACAATTTGATAAGTTTTGACATATGCATACACCCATGAAGCCACCCCACCAAGATAAGGAATATATCCAACACCCCCTGATGTTTGCTCATGCCCCTTTATAATTAATTCCTTCCTCTCCTGTTGCACTTGTTCTTTCTTTCCATGCCCAGGAAACCACCAGTCTGCTTTCTGTCATTGTAGACTAGTTCGTAATTTCTAGTATGGTATACAAATGAAATCATACAATATGTACTATCGTTTTGTCTGGCTTCTTTCACTCGGGGTAATTATTTTTAGAGCTATCCATGTTCCTTTTGTTAATAAAAAGGAATAATAAAAGGAGGGAGGTAACAGTCTATTACATGGATACACCACAATTTGTTTATACATTTACTTGTTGATGGACATTTGAGTTGTTTCCAGGGTTTTAGCCACTACAGATAAAATTGCTATAAATATTTTTTTATAGGTCTTTGTATGGCCATATGCTTTCATTTCTCTCGTGTAAATACTTAGAAGTTGAAAGCCTGGATCATATATGGTAAATGGGTATTTCCCTTCTTTGGAAACTACCCAACTGTTTTCTGAAGCAGTTGTACTGTTTACGTTCCCATCAGCACTATATGAATAATCCAAATTTTCCGTGTCCTTGCCAGAAGTTAGTACGGTCAGCATTTAAAATTTTTGTCATCTAATAGGGATGTAGTGATCTCTCATTGTGGTTTTAATTTGCATTTCCCCAGTGACTAACAATGTTGAGCATCTTTTCATACGTTTATTTTCCATCTGTTTATCTTCTTTGGGGAATGTGCGCCCAAACGTTTTGCCCAATTTAAAAAACTGGTTTTTCCTCTACTTATTGAGTTTGCTTAAAATTGTGATAAAATACATTTAATACAAATTTTACCATCTTAACGGCTTTTTTTGTTTAAAATTCAATGGCATTAAGTACTGTTGTGTTACTCTCACCACCATCCTTTGCCAGAACCCTTTCATCTTGAAAAACTGGAACTCTGTATCTATTAAACAATGGCTGTTAATTTTCCCTCACCCCCAGCTATGGCAATTACCATTCTATATTCTGTCCCTATGAATTTGACTACACTCAGGTATTTCATTATCAGTGGAATCACATGGTATTAGTTTGTTTGTGACTGGCTTATTTCATTTAGCATCATTTCCTCAAGATTCAGCCAACCTGTAGTTTATGTCAGGATTTATTAACATTTTAAGGCCAAATATTTCATTGTGTGCACATAACACTTTTTTTTAAATCCATTCTTCCATAAATGGACACGGGCTGCTTTCATCTTTCAGTTTATTGTGAATAATGCTGCAATGAACAAGAGTGCATAAATATCCGAGTCCCTGCTTTCATTTTATTTATCTTTGAGAGAGAAAAGGAGAGCGAGCATGAGCACAAGCAGGGGGAGGGATAGAGGGAGAAGCAGACACCCACTGAGCAGGGAGCCCAACGTGGAACTTGATTCCAGGACCCTGGGATCATGACCTGAGCTGAAGGCAGACATTTAACCAACTGAGCCACCCAGGTGTCCTTGAGTCCCTGATTTTAATCTCATCACTGAGTTCTGAGAGTTCTTTATATGTAATCAATATAAGACATTTATCAGGAATAGGACTCATAAACATTTTCTCCTACTCTGTGGCTTTTCTTTCTTCTTCTTTTTTTTTTTTTTTGAAGATTTTATTTTTAACTAATCTCCACAAACAATGTGGGGGTTGAACTCACAACCCTGAGATCAAGAGTTGTACGTTCCCCCAAATGAGCCAGCCAGGGGCCGCATCTGTGGCTTTCCATCTTCATTTTCTGAAAAATGTCTTTTGGAGACCAGAAATTTTTAATTTTGGTTTAATAAAATTTATTTATTTTTTTTCTTCTTGGCTTCATATCTAAGAAATTTTGCTTAACCTGAGGTCACAACAATTTGGGAATTTCTCCTATTAGCATATAAGTTTCATAGTTTTAGGTTTTACAATTCTACCTTAATCCATTTTGAGTTAATTTATTAATGACCCAAGATATTGATCAGAATTCATTTTGCTGTATATGAATATCCACCAGCACTACTTGTGAAAAAAAGCTCTTTTCTCCACTACATTGGTTTTGCACCAAAAATAAAAAATCAGCTGTTCATATATGTGTAGTTCCTTTCTGGACTTTGTAGTCTGACTCCTCAATCTATTTGTCTCTCTCAACGCCACACTATTTTGATTACTGTAGCTTTACAAAAAGTCTAGACATGAGGTAGTGTAAGTCTTGTAATTTTGCTTTTCTTTTTTTCAAAGACATCTTGGCAACTTAAGTCCTTTGCACTGCCGTGTGAATTTTACTTTTATTTTATTTTATTTTTTTGCCATATGAATTTTAGAATTGACTTATCTATTTCTACAAAAAGTCCTACTGGGTGTTTTTTTTAAAAAAGATTTTATTTATTTATTTGAGAGAGAGACACACAGAGACAGAGCATGAGCGAGGAGAAGGTCAGAGGGAGAAGCAGACTCCCCATGGAGCTGGGAGCCTGATGTGGCACTCGTGATCCTGGGACTCCAGGATCATGACCTGAGCCGAAGGCAGTTGCTTAACCAACTGAGGCACCCAGGTGCTCGTCCTACTGGGTGTTTTATTGGGATTGTGTTGAAGCTATAGATGAAGTTTGAGAGAACTGACCTCTTCACAACACTGAGTATTCCATGAACACTATATCTCTTCCATTTATTAGGGTCTTCCTTATTTTTTCTCAGCAATATTTTGTAGTTTTCAGTGTATCTTGCATATCTTTTGTCAGATTTAATCCTATTTCATATATTTTTTTTATTGTTTCTGTAATTTATTTCAGTCCAATTACTTTGTTATCAACCAGTCTGAAGACATCCCCAAATTAATAATGTTTCCTTTAACAGGGGTAAAACTGTTTTTTTTTATTATGCCATGTTCTATCTAACAGTCTGGGGATTACTATTTCATATATATATTTTATTTTATTTTATTTTTAAAATTTTTTTTTCTTTCTTTCTTTCTTTTTTTTTATTTATTTATTAGTTAGAGAGAGAGAGCGCGAGCATAGGCAGACTGAGAGGCAGGCAGAGGCAGAGGGAGGAGCAGGCTCCCTGCCGAGCAAGGAGCCCGATGTGGGACTCGATCCCAGGACACTGGGATCATGACCTGAGCCGAAGGCAGCCGCTTAACCAACTGAGCCACCCAGGCGTCCCTCATATATATATTTTAAAGATTTATTTATTTTAGACAAGGAGAGAGGGAAAAAGAATGGGGGAGAGGCAGAGGAAGAGGGAGAGAATCCCGAGCTGACTCTGAACTGAACACAGAGCCCAAGGCAGGAATTGATTTCACAACCCTGAGATCATGACCTGAATCAAAAGCAAGAGTTGGACACTTAACTGAGCCACCAAGGTGTCCCAGTATTTCAGAATTTTTTGATGCTATTTTAAATGTCATTTAAGTTTCATGTTCATTGCTAGTGTATAGAAATACAATTGATTCGGGTGCCTGGGTGGCTCAGTGGGTTAAGCCTCTGCTTTCGGCTCAGGTCATGATCTAAGGGTCCTGGGATCGAGTCCCGCATGGGGCTCTCTGCTTGGTGGGGAGCCTGCTTCCTCCTCTCTGTCTGCCTGCCTCTCTGCCTACTTGTGATCTCTCTCTGTCAAATAAATAAGTAATCTTAAAAAAAAAAAAAAGAAATACAATTGATTCTTATGTATTGACCTTAAAATCCTGCAACATTGCTAAACTTCTTTATTAATTCTAGTAGCTTTTAAGCATATTCCATCTCCTTTTCATAGATAATCATGACTTTTGTAAATAAAGACAGTTTTATTTCTTTCTTCCTAATCTGGCTACTATCTATTATTTTAACCTTATTGCACTGGTTAGACCCACCAATATAATGTTGAATAGGAATGGAAAAGTGCCTGTTGTCATCTTATTCCTGAATTTATGGAGGATGAATATTTAATTTCCTCCATTAATATGATGATGTTAGCTATAGGTTTTTGGTTTTTGGTTTGTTTGGGTTTTTGTGTTTTTTTTGTAGCTACACTAAGTAAGTTCCCTTCTATCCCCAGTTTTCTCAGTTTTTTGTTTTTTTGTTAACTTATTAGGAAACAATTTTTTTCTGGATGTATTTATATGTTTACATAGGGTTGTTGTTGTTTTAATTTTTTAGCTAAAAAAAACTATGGTGAATGATGTTGATTGATATTTGGATAGTAAACTAATCATGTATTCTCTGTATTCTTCAAGTCCCATTTTATGTGGAATACATGAGGATAAACACCATTAAATCATAATGTTTTATCATTTTTATGTATTGTACAGTTTACACTTAAAATTTTATCTGGAATATTTGCATGGGTGTTCATGATGGATATTAGTCTGTGGTTTTCTTTTCTGTCTGGTTTTGGTATCAGGATTATGCTGGCCTCATAGAATGAATTGGGAAGTGTTCCATCTGTTTCAATTTACCAGAAGAGTTTGTACATAATTGGTATTGTTTCTTCCTTAAATATTTGGAGGACTTTGGTAAAGTCACTGGCTCTGGAGTTTTCTTTGGAGAAGGGAGGTTAACTGTAAATTCAATTTTTTATTAGAAAGAACACTGTTCAAGTTATCTATTTCTTCTTGAATAAGCATTCATAATTTGCAGAATCTGTCCCCTTTGTCATCTAAGTTGTTGAATTTATTAGCACAAATTATTCATAATACTTTCTTATTACTATGTTAACATTAGTTGTATTTGTAAGGATATCACTTCTGTCCATTCCTGATATTGGTAATTTGTGTCTTCTTTTTCTCTTATTAATCAGTCTGGCTAGAGGTTTATCAGTTTTTAATGATTTTATTTTTTTTTAATATTATTTATTTATTTATTTGACAGACAGAGATCCCAAGTAGGCAGAGAGGCAGGCAGAGAGAGGAGGAAGCAGGCTGCCTGCTGAGCAGAGAGCCCGATGTGGGGCTTGATCCCAGGACCCTGGGATCATGACCTGAGCCAAAGACAGAGGCTTTAACCCACTGAGCCACCAGGTGCCCCAGTTTTTAATGATTTTAAAGAACCAGCTTTTAGTTTCACTATTTTTTGCTATTGTTCTATTTTATATTTCATTGCTTTCTGCTCTGATTTTTATCATTTGTTTTCTTCTGCCACTTTGAATTTGTTTCTTTTTTCCTAGTTTCATGCAAAAGTTAGGCATTTATTCCTCTAAATTTCCTTCTAAGTTGTATTATTTTTTAAAGATTTTATTTATTTATTTGTTAGCGAGAGAGAGAGAGCGAGCACAGGCAGACAGAGTGGCAGGCAGGGGCAGAGTGAGAAGCAGGCTCCCTGCCAAGTAAGGAGCCGGATGTGGGACTCGATCCCAGGACGCTGGGATCGTGACCTGAGCCGAAGGCAGCCGCTTAACCAACTGAGCCACCCAGGCATCCCTAAGTTGTATTTTAAGGGCTGGGTGAGTCCTGTTGACTTTGTAACAAATTTCCCCAAATTTAATGACTTAAAACAATACAAATTTGTCCTTTTACAATTTTGAAGGTTAAAAGTGCAAACTCAGATTTATTGAGATGAAAGTCCAAGTGTTGACAGGGCTGGTTCCTTCTGGAATCTTTGAGGAGAGACTATATTACTTTGCCCTTTTCAGGTAGGTTTGTTTGTTTGTTTGTTTTTAATTTTTTTAAGGATTTTATTTATTTATTTGACAGACAGAGATCACAAGTAGGCAAAGAGGCGGGCAGGGAGAGGAGGAAGCAGGCCCCCCCTTGAGCAAAGAACCCAATGCGGGGCTTGATCCCAGGACCCTGGGATCATGACCTAAGCCGAAGGCAGAGGCTTTAACCCACTGAGCCACCCAGGCACCCCTTGTTTGTTTGTTTGTTTGTTTGTTTTAAGTAATCTTTACACCCAATGTGGGACTCAAACTCATAACTCCAAGGTCAAGAATCACATGCTCCACCGACTGAGCCAGCCAGGCACCTCTTTTCTAGCTTGTCCTCTCCTCAGATTCTGACCCCTCCTCGGTTCTCATATAAGGATTACTGTGATTGCATTGGCCTACCCTGATAATGCAGGATAATCTCCCCATCTCCAGGTTCTTAACTTATCACATCTGCAAAATCTCATTTGTGATATAAGGTAACATTCACAGGTTCTAGAGACTGAGATGTAGACATTTGGAAGGCCATTTTTTAGTCTACTATTCAGGCATTCCATACAGTTTGGTATGTCATGATTTCATTTGTACTCAGTTCAAAATATTTTAATTATTTTTCCCCTTTATCCCCTTTGTTGTTTAAAAGTGTGTTAGTTTCCAGTTATAGTTAAATGAATTGGAAACAACAGAAGTTTGAACTGAGCCGGTCCACTTTTTTTTTTTTTTAAGATTTTATTTATTTATTTGTTAGAGAGAGAGAGAGCGCCAGCACAGGCAGATAGAGAGGCAGGCAGAGGCAGAGGGAGAAGCAGGCTCCCCGCCGAGCAAGGAGCCCGATGTGGGACTCGATCCCAGGACGCTGGGATCATGACCTGAGCCGAAGGCAGCCGCTTAACCAGCTGAGCCACCCAGGCGTCCCTGAGCCGGTCCACTTTAACAAAGATTTTTAAAAAATAAATACAGAATAGTACTGTAAGTGTATTTTCTTTCTTGCAATTTTCTTAATAACATTATCTTTTCTCTAGCTTATTTTATTATAAGAATACAGCACATAATGCATATAACATACAAAACATGTGTTAATTGACTATTTATGCTATTGGTAAGGTTTCTAGTCAACAATAGGTTTTGGGGGAGTCAAAAGTTATATGTGGATTTTTGACTGCATGGTGGGTCCAGGGCCCACGCTACCATGTTATCCGACATCCTCACCATGTTATCCAAGGGCCAATTGTATATGGAGATTTCCCAAAGATCTTTCTATTATTGATGCTTAATTAAAATTTAAAAATTTCGTAGAGTTCAGAAAATATACTTTTATTACTTAAATCATTTCAAATTTATCAAGACTTATGATTCAAAATATGATGTATTTTGGTATATTTTGTGTATGCATTTGAAAAAAGTACATTTTCTGCTGTTTTGGTTGGAGTGTTCTATATACATTAGGTAGTATTGGTTGACAATAGTGTTCAAGTCTTCTCTGTAGACTTACTGGCTTTTTCTTTATGTGTTCTATTAATTATTGAGAGACAGTTATTGAAATCTCTGACTATAATTATGGATTCATCTACTGTTCCTTGCAATTCCATCAGTTTTTGCTTTTTGTTTATTTTGAAGTTCTGCTACTGCATAAATGTTGAAGACTGTTGTGTCTTTTGGTAGGCTGATGAGTGTTAATTGTTACAATTTTTCTTCCTCTACTGTGGCATCCATAACAAAATGCCATAGACTGGGTGGCTTAAACAACAGAAATTTATTTTTCATAGTTCTGAAAACTGAGACGTCCAAGACCAAGGACCCACCAAGGACTATTCAGTCTCTGGTGAGGGCCCTTTTCCTGGCTTGCAGATGTTGCCTTCTTGCTTTTTTGGGTGCAGTCACACACATACACACACACACACACACACACACACACACACACACACAGGGAGAGAGAGAGACAGTGACAGATATTACTTTCTCTTCCTCTCCTTATAATGTCACAGTTCTATTGAACTAGAGTCCCACCCATATGACCTCATTTAACCTTAATTAGTTCTTAAGAACCTATCTCCAGATATGGTCACTCTGGATTAGAACTTTAACAAAGGAATTTGAAAGGGTGGGGGGACAGAATTCAGTCCATAACACAACTGATGAGCCACAATTGATACATTATCATCTCTGTCTTTTAATTAAGGTGTTTAACCCATTTACAATTATGATTATTGATGTAGTTAGATTTAAATTTATCATCTTGCTAACTGTTTTGTATTTATCTTGTATGTATTTGTTTCCTCTTTGCTCTTTTATCTGAATAATGTTGTGAGTTTTTTAGCCTAAAAGAATTTACTGGGTTTTGCACTATTTTCAGTGACCAGCCTTGGGTCTGGAATATGACTCTCTAGCTCTAATCCTATTCCTCATGTCAGTTACCCACTTTTCTCCCCTCAGCTCACACAGGTGATGGTTCAATATGTCCTGGCTTTAAAAGTGACAGAAATCTGACAAGAATAATGCAAACATTTTGGAATGTCAATTTAAGGTTTTTCTTCATTTTGTTTTATTTTAGAACATGGTTCTGTCTACTTATCCACCTTAATTTCCCATAGCCTTCTTCAGATACTCTCCCTATTTTATCTTCAACCTTACATGTAATGGTGCTCATATCCTAATTAGTTTATTTTCAAGCTTATCCTCCTACCATGTACTTGAGCATGTCTCTCCCTTTAAATACAATTCTTTTCCTCTCTTCTTTGTATGATGAAATCTTACTGACCTTTAAAAACTCAGTTCATGTTTTGTTAGTTCCTTGTGAAGCCTGACCTGGACCCTGGCTCCACTCAAGAGGGAAGATACCCCCACTGGGTGCTCAGAGTGCTTTGTAGGTGTGTCTGTTACAACACCTTCCGTGTTATATATCGTCAGGTCTCTATGCGTATGTTTCTCCCACCAGCTGCCACAGGATAGTCTGAATTTGTAGCCTCCCACACTTATGACACATATTTGGGGTCCTGGTTTCTGATAGATGCCACTTTCTATTAGTTGATTAATAACTTCATTGACCTTTTCCTGGACAGCAGTCAATGTCCTTGCATTTCTTCATCATCAGAGCAGCCTTGTGAGCCTGTTTTTTGTGGGAAGCCCAAATCCTCACCTCTCATCTCAGTGAAACCACGAATATTACAATTACAGTCCTTGAGCTTTGAGGCTAATATTGATTTATCAATATTTTTGCAAGAGGTTTGGCTCCAACTTCTGTTTTGTGTCCCTGCACCTGGGAATTTCCTTCACTTTCTCTCAAGTTTAGCTATGTATTAAAATTTCTTGTTAGACTTTTTTTTTTTACCAGCACTATTATTGAGGGTGATCCTTTTATTTCAGTTCAATTCAACCTATTGCCTAGAAATTCGAGCTACATCCTTTTCACCTTGAGTCTTCTTTAGCATGCAACCCAGAAAAGTATGCAGAAGAGGTGAACAAATGTTGCATGTCTGAATAAATGGGTTGTAAAGAACTCTGGTGATCCCCTCATCCCCAGTTTTGCTTCTCCACAGACTGATGTCCACAATCATAACATCTTTGGTCATACCAGGTCCCCTTGTTCATGACCTGACAGGAAGTGAGAAACTAATATAAAAATCAAGAACTTTCCCAGTTTGTGGGCATTGTCTTAGCTGGTCAAGATTAGAGATACTGATGAGTAAATATGCCTGAGCAGTACCAGTTCTTCCAACCCCCAAGAGACAGCAGACACAGAATCTGGCTGTGAGCATTTCACATGAAGTATCATCTCACAGAGGCTATCATGACACTCCCAAGAGAGGGCTCTTGGAGGGGTGGGCCATGGATTACTCTCACTTAATGTGAGCCTCTCACACTACATTGTGTGGACAATGCAGATTCTGTTTTAGAATGATAGGAATCTGAAGAATCTTGTCTGGGATCTTCCATGGTGATAATTTTTCTGATTAGCTCTGTCCAGACTAGGATACTATGCAGAAAATAAATGTTGGTTTTCCAAATTTTGGATGCATAAAAGTGACACAAGTGTAATGATTGCCAGAACTCTGGAGAAGGGAGAGCTGAAATATGTAAAACTGACATAATGAGTAAAAGGAAGAGCGAAGCAAGCTGGGGACTAACGGTAGAGGTATATACTGAAAATCTGGAGGCCAAGAGGTGAGCTGGGGTTGGGACTCCTATTATACAATCTCAAACTACACTGTGTGCATCTCCTTTATAGTGACTGTTTCCACCACAGCGGGGTAATCATCTGTACAACCATTTTTTACTTATTCCCTTTACTGAACAATAAATTCTATGAGGAGACTGACTATATCTTACTTACCCCAAGACCTATGGTGCCAGACATGTAGTAACTACTTATTGAATAAATGAATTAGCCATGCAATCATCCTATGTGGAGTGTTCTTTCACAATCCTTTCCTGAATCTGGGTTGAATTCTGGATGGAATCTCCAAACACACTGATTACCTCACAATTCCATTAATAAAGTGTTTCCCCACACTTATTTCACGTCTGTGTTTATGTAGTTCTGATCTGCTGCCAAGTCAAAGTAAAGGAGTTAAGCTCTCTGTTTTATTTTTCTATTTTCATTTTGGTTTGACTTGGTTTTATAACTTCCAAACAAAAGGGGCAGGAAACATTCAAGATACAGAGAAAAATGAAAGCAAACACTACATTATTTATAATTTGACAACACTGGCTGTCTAGCATAAGGTAACCACAGAAAATTCCAAAACTTAACCCTTCTTCCTTTTTTTTGGACTTTTTAAAATTTTAAATTCAATTAATTAACATATAATGTATTATTTATTTCAGGGTACAGGTCTGTGATTCAACAGTCCTACATAACACCCAGAGCTCACTGCAATGCATACCTTCCCCAATGTCTATCACCCAGCCACCCCATCCCCCCACCCCTTCTCTCCAGCAACCTTTAGTTTCTTTCCTAAGATTAAGAATCTTATGGTTTGTCTCCTGATCTGGTTTCATCTTGTTTCACTTTTTCTCCTCTCTTCCCTATGATCCTCTGCCTTGTTTCTTAAATTCTGCATGTCAATGAGATATGATAATTGTCTTTCTCTGACTGAGTTGTTTTGCTTAGCATAACACCCTCTAGTTCCATCCATGTCACTGCAAATGGAAGATTTTTTTGATGGCTGAATAGTATTCCATTGTAGATATATACCACATCTTCTTTACCCATTCATCTGTGGATGGACATCTGGGCTCTTCCCATAGTTTGGCTGTTGTGGACATTGCTGCTATAAACATTGGGGTACAGGTGCCCCTTTGGATCACTACATTTGTATCTTTGGGGTAAACCCCTAGTTGTGCAATTGCTGGGTCGTAGGGTAGCTCTATTTTCAACTTTTTGAGGAACCTCCATTTCGTTTTCTAGAATGGCTACACAAGCTCATATTCCCTACTTTTTGACCACACAACATTGTGCCAATCAATCACTCCAGGCCTTCAGACTTTGATCTGAGAGGTAAAGAAACAACCCTTTCTTTGTGTTCAACCAGTTAAAAAATAGATACTTGGTTTTTGGAATTTTCTATCTAAAATTTACTGCTATGTATTTACAATAGAGTATTTATCTCCTGGCTACCATCAACAGTATTGATCTTTATGTAATATTTGTTATAAGTTAATAGACATTCTTAATTTTAACTTTTGAGGGCAGGGTGTGATCTATGTAAAACATAGTTTCATTGGCATTCAATTCATTGTTAAGGTAAGCAACATTTGTAGTTGAGGAGACTTAGTGTGGTCATCCATTCCTTTTAAAGATTCATGATCTATAAACCTGAAAAACAGACTACTGTTTGGGATAATAGAATTTGTGGCAAGCTCTGCCCCTAGTTGGAAGCATTGTTCAGGGTTAATGTACTTTATAGATCTGGCTGGAAAAATTTCTTAGGTGGGTTTTGTTTATATATTTATTGAATATCTACTATGAATCAGGTACTATTCTCTATACATAGGTGATGAAAAGATTGTTATCTATTACAATAAATACCATATATGACAAAAATCTATATCAGAGTCCTAATATCGTGTGTCAAAAGAGAAATGTGTCAGAGAAAGCTGAGAAGTAATTAAGGAAAACTTGTGGTAGAGGTGACCCGAATAACGAAGAGTATTTCAGCAGATAAAGATGGGAGCAGAGCCAAGAGGCATATCAGCAGAGCCATGGAATAATCAAGGCAGTTCAATGGGACTGCTGTGTTGGATACACAGAAGAGAAAGGAAGACATGTCTGGAAAAAATAGGATAGGGCCAGAGAACCTGGGGTACTGAATGATAGTCTAAGGAATCTGAACTTAATTTTCCATAGGTAATAATTAGCCATTGAGTAATTTTAAGCATGAAACAAACAGGAAAGCTTTGAGCAAAGCATAACACAATATTCCGTATTTAAGTAATTGCTACCCAAATCAGGGGATCTTTAAAATCACCTTGGGGATTATATTTTAAAATACAAGTTTATAGGCTACACTTCTGGAGGTCCTGAATCATTAGGACCTTTCATTCTGATTCATCCTGTTCTCAGGAGAGACAGCTTCTCTAGTTATGTGGACAGCAGTGACAACCCTCAGGGTTCAGTAGTAGCTGAGCCATTGGCAGAGTTCAGTTTATAGCAGTGGTAGCTGCAGCAGCAATGACACCCAACCAGGTTGGCATGACCTTGGCAGTGGGCCTAGCTGCTTGGCCCACCATGGTTCACATTCCTTTTCTGAGCTAGATTCTTCAAGTTTCCTGGTGATAAATTCCTATTATGCTTAATTACCCCAAATCTTCATCATGCAAAACCAAATCCTCTGGCCAGTACAAAAACCAAATGACGTTTTTTGGAATGTTCAGTCCCTGTTCATTCTTCATCACCTGCCTCTAACAGAGAGAAGAAAATATAGAGTTTATCTCATTGTCCCCTGGGAGAGAGTCTAATGTCCTAATAGAAGAGTCTACACTTGGCCTTGAAATACGCTGGAAAATGTCTTCAAGTGCTAGGATGTAAAAGTATATCCATTCCCCTTTCCCAAAGCCATTGCATTGCTCCCCTTTTTGTTTGTTTGTTTATTTTTAAAAGATTTTATTTATTTATTTGAGAGAGAGAGAGAGAGAGGGGAGAGGTCAGCAGGAGAAGCAGTCTCCCTGCTGAGCAGGGAGCCTGATGTAGGACTTGATCCCAGGACTCCAAGATCATGACCCAAGCCGGAGGCAGTTGCTTAACCAACTGAGCCACCCAAGCACCCTGCTCCCCTGTCTTGACATAGATTTATCTAGTGTAAATTACTTGCCTAGTCAATCAAAATTCCTCTCAACTTTCTAATGCTTTGGTATTCTAAAGTCTTGATTCTTTAGCCCCCAACTTTCTCTCTGAATCTGATTCCTCAGATTTCAGAAAGCTTGCAGCTGTGATCCTGCCAAGACATTTTGGGAAGCAAGCAGCTGTCTAGTGCAGGTTTTAATTCTTTCTATTTGGTACCAGAGGTAACTTGTGTGTCTTTTTTAAATCCCTATTTGCCTTAAATAGATTTTTAGGAGGAAATGCTCTCCCTTAGCTTAGCTGTGAACCTTTACCCCAAGACAAGAATGTGTGATTACATGGAATCCAGAGCTTTTGTTTTGACAGGGCACTTTCTTCTCATTCTTTACCATTTTCAGGAGACAGAACTGTAATAGTAAGAGTTTTATTTTAAAATCAGAACATCTGTACTTTTCAAAAGACCTTCATTTTGACCCTAAAAGACTCTCAACACCATGTTTTCCCTCCATATGAAACTGCATGGGTCACCAGGTACAGTCTGGAGAGATGAGCAAAGATGAAGGTGTTAGGCACACAGGAAGTGGGAGGATATGTGTTCTAATAGGCAGGGTGTCCTATGAAATAGCAGGAGCCAGGCTTCCTGGGAAGATGTTTGCCTAGAAAAACTCAAGGACTTTCCTGTCCTACCACTGACACCACAAGGTCGCGTAGAGGTGACCTTGGAATTTTAATTTAGATTGATAGGGAAAGATACCAAATTTCACCTAAGGAAGTATTTTAGTGTGTATCAGAATTAGCTCATTGTTAGAAATACAGATTTCTAGGCACCACACTAGACCTGCAGAGGAGGAGTATTTAATATCTAGGTAAATGTGTGAACACATATGTGTATATGTATGTGGGGTGAAGGCAGGGAGCTTGGTCATACTTTTTTTTTCTTTTCTTTCTTTTTTTAATTATTTATTTGGCAGATAATGAGTAGACAGAGAGGCAGGCAGAGAGAGAAAGACAGAGAGAGACGAGGAAGCAGGCTCCCCACTGAGCAGAGAGCCCGATGTGGGGCTTGATCCCAGGACCCTGAGATCATGACCTGAGCCGAAAGCAGAGGCTTTAACCCACTGAGCCACCCAGGCGCCCTTGGTCATACTTTTAACTCAGTAAAATGACTTTAATAAAGGCATAACAGGTAAATTCAAAGTAACTAATGATCAATACTGGTAGATTTTTCCAGTATTGAACAATTGGTGAATTTTAACTAATACTTTTCCACTATTAAATTAAACTTTTTGTTTTGAGATTAGAGATCTACATACAGTTGTAAGAAATAATGCAGAGATTTCATAATCCTTTAACCCAATATTCCCTACTAGTAATATCTTATAAAACTATTACCACCAGGATATGGACATTGATACAGTCAAGATACAGAAAAAAAATTTCCATCAACACAAAGATCTCTCATGTTGCTCTCGTGTAGCCAAACTGACCTCTTACCCTCTATCCTGTTCCTTGACTCCTGCCTACCACTATTCTTTGTTTCTCTAATTTGTCTTTCAAAAATGTTAGATAAATGGAAGCACATATTCTGTAACCTTTTGGATTGTTGTTTCCACTCAGCATAATCTCCCGGAAATTTATCCAAGTCATGTGCATCACTAGTTTGCTTCCTTTTGTTGTAGAGTAGTATTATATGATATGGATGTACCACAGTTTGCTTAACGATTTACTCTTTGAAGGACATCTGAACTATTTCCAGTTTGGGGCTATGATGAATAAAACTACTGTAAACACTTGTGTACACATTTTATGTGAACATAATTTTTCGTTTCTCTGGTGTACATACCCAGGACTGCAACTGCTGGGTAGCAGGGTGGTTGCACCTTTTGTTTTTATTTTATTTTATTTTTATTTTTTTAAAAGATTTTATTTATTTATTTGTCAGATAGAGAGCGCAGGAGCAAGCACAGGCAGACAGAGTGGCAGGCAGAGGGAGAGAGAGAAGCAGGCTCCCTGCCAAGCAAGGAGCCCGATGTGGGACTCAATCCCAGGACGCTAGGATCATGACCTGAGCTGAAGGCAGCCGCGTAACCAACTGAGCCACCCAGGCGTCCCTGTTTTATTTTATTTTTTAAAGATTGTTTGTTTGTTTTAGAGAAAGAAGGACAGAGAAAGAGAGCTCACAAGTGCATGCAGGAATGGAGGTTGGGGGGGCCGTTGAGGAGGTGGAGGGAGGAGCAGAGGGAGAGGAACAAGCAGACTCCATGCTGATGATGGAGCCGAGGGGGAATTGAAATACCCCTGCCCCCTGAGATCAGGACCCAAGCTAAACCAATAGTTGGTCACCCAACTGACTGAGCCACTTTAAAAATGTTTTATTTTTAAAGAAACTGCTGGACTCTTTTCCAGAGTGGTTGTACATTTTTACATTTTCCACCAGTATTGTATGACTGGTTGGGTTTCTCCATATCCTTGACAACATTTGGTATTGTCAGGGTTTTGGATTTTAGCTGTGTGTAGTGATATTTCATTGTGGTTTTATTTTATTTATTTTTTAAAAAGACTTTATTATTTTTTTATTTGACAGAGAGAGCAAGAGAGGGAACACAAGCAGGGAGAGCAGCAGGGGGAGAGGGAGAAGCAGCCTTCCTGCTGAGCAGGGAGCCGGATGTGGGGCTCGATCCTATAACCCTGGGATCCTGACCTGAGCCAGAGGCAGATGCCCAACAGACTGAGCCACCCAGGAGCCCCTCATTGTGGTTTTAATTTGCATTTCTCTGAGGGTTAATGATGTTAAACATATTTTCTTGTGGTTATTTTCCGTCTGTGTATTTTCCTCAGGGAAATGTCTCTTTTGTCTTTTGCTCATTTTTTAATTGGATTGTTTGTTTTCACTATTGAGTTTTGAGAGCTCCTTATATATCCTAGATATTATTCATTTGTAAAGCTTGAAAATATTTTATCCTACTCCACAGAACCTGGGAACTGTGCAAATTAATCAGCATAGTGCTTTTCTAATTACATTAAGATCAAAAACTTGAACTGTGTAAAAGAGCCCACTCCTGTGACCTGTACCTGACCGCCTCAGTTCTGGTGACTAGAGAGACCTGAGTGCCCCTAGAGGCCATGTCTGGTAGTGCCAGCAGCTCTCAGGCCTGCCAAAGGTTTAAGTTCAGGTGGCCGTGCGGAAGTTATGTTGGTGAGAGATTGCAGGGTTGGAATCAGGGACAGCTGCAGTGGTTGGCCCATTCCTACTTGGATATGTGTTTCTCAAGGACAGAGCAGAAGAATATTGGAAACAAGAATAGTCAATAGATTAGCCTGGCAGGTGATAATAGGATTGAGACAACTCTTACCACAGCTCCACACAGAGGAACCCAGATACAGAGTTAAAAAAACATAAAATGAGAAAGAAGAAAGGCTGTGAAAGTAGGGCTCTAGTCATATGGAAGCAGTAGAGAAAGCCTTTCAGAATCACTGCTTAAGAATTTAGAACAATCATATCAGCCACCATCTCTGACTTACAAAATAATAAGTACTGTATGAGTGCTTTTTTTGTGCCAGGATTTGTGTCATGCATTATAAATACATTATTGCTAATCTTTGTGTAACGGGTAAAATATTGTGAGCATATTGAACCAATGTATATTTGTCCCAGGTAACCTATGGGGCTAACTCACCTTATGGACCCCATTTCCAGTCAGATGCTCAGTCAGTGGAGCATCTGATGCTTGATCTTAGCTCAGGTCTTGATTTCAGGGTTGTGGGTCCAAGCCCTACATGCTGGGCATGGAGACTTCTTTAAAAAAAAAAATTAAATATTTTTTTTTAAAAGAGAGAGAAATAGTTTTTTCTCTTTGCTCCTTAGGGCTGACACTTGGGATAGGGTTACAAACATCCAGTGAGTGTTAGGAATATCCAGTGATCCAAAGAATATCAGGCTCGGTGAGCTCCTTCTCCAGCTACTTTCTTGGGCTGGGATTCTTTCCTCACACCTGGGAAAGATTGTGGAATGAGAAAGGGTGATTGGAAGAAGCTGTGGCTCACTGGAAACAGAACCAGGGAGTAAGGTCACCCTCATTCTCCTATCTCCCTCCAGTGGCCTTCTAGAACTTCTCAGTGGCCAAATAACAACTGGAAGCCAGTAGGCAAAGGAACCACAAAAACAGTCCATAGAATTTAGCCTCTGGACAAAGAGCAGAGTGGAGGAGAGTATAAATAGGAGGGACAAATGGAAGACAGGTGGCACACCTGCTTACCTTAATCATCTCTTTCCAGAGCCCTCCTATTTCCAACACACACACACACACACACACACACACACACACACACACACTACAACCCAGAAACTCTAACACTTTTCCACCGTGGATCATTGTCAACTGTGCTGTGGAGCTTTGCACACACAGTTCCTGTCTAAATATCCTTTCCTTCACCTATCATCATCCTTCCAGTATCAGTTCAGACATCATTTCCTCTAGGAAGTCCTTCTTGGTCCCCAAGGCTAGGCTGGATGCCCCTCCTCTGGATACCACAATAATCATGGTTAGCATATTTAAATTTATATAGTGGCAGACATTATTCTAAGTAAGCCTTAACATATGTTAACACATTTGTTATTTGCAAACTTATCAGAAATGTACTATCATTAAACCCAATTTACAGACAAGAAAACAGAGGAACACCACAGGTCACTGATCAAGGTCATGTAAGTAATGAGTGGTGGGGCCTACATTTGAGTTCAGGTGGACAAGAGCTAGAGCCCATGCTCTTAACTACTGTGCTAAACTGCTTTCGGGTCCAAACTGTATTTATCCCTAGACCATTCACAATGCCTGGTATATAGAAGGTACTCAGTAAATACTAGAGGATTTAGTTAGTTAGCTAATTAGTCTATGTAGGACAGAAGTCCTAAGTCATTTTTAAAAATTTTTTAGAATGTCTGGGTGAGAAGGATTTGTTACCTAGCTTTTGCTTTGTCCCTAGCAAAAGCTTACACAAGATTGTATTTTAATGCCCAAGATCTCACTAAGAACTTCTGATACACCAGAATTTATTATTTTGTTTGCTCTTGGGGAGCTCATGTGTCCATATGATGGAGGATCTTACAGTATGATTTCTGCAAAAACCATTAATGGCATCCACTTCAGCAATTATATATATCATTTCCCACCTGGGGATTCAAGCCCTAGCCTTTGCTCACATGGATGTGCAGTAACTTATGGATTTGCTGCTGTGTCTGACGCCACAGTTTCTGCAAAAACCATTAGTGGTGTCTGCCTCAGCAATGAGGTACAGGAATTGGCTCATGGAAGAAATCAAAGAAAAGAGCAAGATAGCTATGTGGATGAGTTGTGGGAGGATGGTCTAATATGCAGGAAGGAAACAGCTCTAAGGGGGAAACAACGAAGATGGCATATCAGATTCAATTAGATGAAGTGTTAAGCAGAGATCTGGCAAAAGTGAAGAGAATAAAAAAAACTGGTATTTTAGGCACTATGTTTTAGATAATGATCCACTCAATATTTACAGAGGGATTTTTTTTTCAGTTTACAAATGAGAAAACTGGAGGTTAAGTACTTGCCCAAGATTATGCAGAAATAGACCTTGGTAAAATTCAGAGCCTATACACTGTTCATAGGTCGTGAGGTACTTCGCTGAGAGCTCCAATGTGCTAAGTTCTGGGGATATTCCAGTGAGGAAGGCACATTCATACCCTGAAGGAGCACATTAATCTTTGTGAAACATGCAATGGTAGGGTCTGATGGAATTGGTGGAAGTGGAAAGAGACATTGACCTTAAGGAAGGTGTACAAAGGAAGTGAATTTAAATGGTGCCTTGAGAGACTGGGGATTAACAAAGAAAGGAAGTAGGCAGTATATTCCAGGAAGAACTCAGAGCTGATACAAATGCCTAGAGATCTCCCAGAATTGCAAGTAGCTCAGCAGGAGATAGAATGCTGACAAGACTTAAGACAGGGGCTGGGGCACCTGGGTGGCTCAGTGGATTGAAGCCTCTGCCTTTGGCTCAGGTCATGATCCCAGGGTCCTGTGATCGAGCCCCGCATTGGGCTCTCTGCTCAACCAGGAGCCTGCTTCCCTTCCTCTCTCTCTCTCTCTCTCTCTCTCTCTCTCTCTGCCTGCCTCTCTGCCTACTTGTGATCTCTGTCTGTCAAATAAATAAATAAAATCTTAAAAAAAAAAAAAAAGACAGGGGCTGATAAACAAGGGCCCA
The DNA here is from genome assembly GCA_003697995.1 of Taxidea taxus jeffersonii. NCBI lineage: Eukaryota > Metazoa > Chordata > Mammalia > Carnivora > Mustelidae > Taxidea > Taxidea taxus. Next base: position 30,750 of record ML104687.1, on the reverse strand, counting down.
AATGTGTATGGCCTTGTGTAATATCTAATGGATTCTGTACTTTATTTTGTGAGCTATGAGGAGACGATAGAATGACATTGTCTATGTTATGGAAAGATGTGTGTGTTATGGAAGGATCCATATATGTATTATGGAAGGATCACTCAGCTGTGGTGTAAAGAATGAATTGGAGGAAACAAGAATGGGGGCAAGAGTGATAGCTTGAAATAACAGAATGACACTAGGGAAGAGAGAGATAGTCAAAAAGTATCAAGAGGACAGAATCGACAGGACTTGGTGCCTAAGAGGTGGTGAGGAGTAACGGAAAGAGGAGTCAATCATGATGCGATGGCTTTTGGTTTGGACCACTGAAAAGTGAAAGTAATTGGCATTCATTGACATAGGGAATGCAAGAAAAGAAACAGGCTTTGGGCAGATTATATTGACTTTAATTTGGGACATCCAAATGGGAAGACCCAGTAGGCTGTTGATTATATGAATCTGGACCTCAAGGTGAAAACCTAGACTAAATAGAGCAATTCAAGCCATCGACTTGAAGATCTTTGTTTCCAGACTTGGCTAGGAATCAGACTTGCCTATGGAGCTTTTTGCAAAGAACATGTTTGACTTCATCTAAGACTAACTAAATCAAAATTCTCAGAAGGCAAGATCTAGATACATTTGTATTTAAAGAGCTCCATCAGGATTCTGGCAGGTGGCCCTGCCAAGGCTGAAATTTACTGACATGGATAATGGCCATGCAAGTGAACTGCTCAGACTTCCTTCAAGAGAATGTGCCATGAGAAGCAGACTTACTGATAGTCCCAGTCAACTCCCCCCATTTGAATCTTTTTTAAAAGATTTTATTTATTTATTTGACAGACAGAGATCACAAGTAGGCAGAGAGGCAGGCAGAGAGAGAGGAGGAAGCAGGCTCCCTGCTGAGCAGAGAGCCCGATGTGGGACTCGATCCCAGGACCCTGGGATCATGACCCGAGCCGAAGGCAGAGGCTCAACCCACTGAGCCACCCAGGCGCCCCGCCCCCATTTGAATCTTACCTTGAGTTCATACCAAGGCCACAGTCCCCAGCTAGCTACAGGACTACTTAATAGGCAACTTTGGTTCCAGGATTCCCCTGAACGAAACTGTCTTAGAACTCCATGGCAGTCTGAGACTCTTCCAACTCATCTTTCCTTCACCCACTTCTGCTGCAGGTGTCAAAATGACATCATGATCTAACTGCTTTTCCTAACCTACTACCGCTGTCTCCCCTTTATCCTTCACAAATGTTTCCCTCAATAAGTCTCTTACACATCTAATCACATCTTGATGGATGCTTCTTGGAAAACTCAAACTGACACTGTTTGGTTGATAACTGTAGGCTTAAAAATAGCAGAGGCCATCCAGCAGAGAAGAGAAGAGGACCCAAAGAGAGCTCTGGGGATCACCTGTATTCACAGGCTGGGCAGAGGAAAAGATGCCTAGAGAAAGAGACATAACAAGTGGCCAAAGAAGCAGAATGGAAACCAAGAGACCATGGCTTCACAGAAAAGCAAGAAAGAGATCTTCAAAAGGATGACATGGTTAATATAGTCAAATGCTACAGAGCTCTAATACAGACTTGCAAGTGTCCACTGGATTTGCCAATATGGATTGGATATCTTAGTGAGAGTCACCTCAGTGGAGTGAAAAGCCAAGATTGTGGCAGCCCAGGAGTAAATGGCAGGTGAGGAAGAGGAGATATTGAGCAGACATCTCTTTAAAGAAACTTATTTATGGAAGGGAGAGCCTGAGTGGATGTGGAGTTGAAAATGGATTTTTAAAAAAATTTATTTATTTATTTATTTATTTATTTATTTATTTATTTATTTGACAGAGAGAGAGAGAGAGATCACAAGTAGGAAGAGCAGCAGGCAGAGAGAGAGGGGGAAGCAGGCTCCCCACTGAGCAGAGAGCCCGATGTAGGGCTCGATCCCAGGACCCTGAGATCATGACCTGAGCTGAAGGCAGAGGCTTAACCCACTGAGCCACCCAGGTGCCCCGGATATTTTTTTTTTTTAAGATGGAAAATATAGGGCCTGTTTAAACGCTTTCAGGAAGGAGGTAGTGTGAGGCCAAGAATGAAGATACAATATTGAGAGGTGCTAGAACCAAATGAGATCAGATTACAGGCAGAGGGAATAGATTTAGATAAAAAGGCAGGCCATCTTTTCCAGTTTGGCAATGGGAAAAAGAAGAAGGAAAAAGTACAGACAAAAGTAAATTTGTGCACTGAGTAGAGCAAAGTTGAGGGAGTTCCTAAATGATGAATTCTACTTTCGTTGAGATGAAGTCTCCAACAGAGTAAGAAGTGATGGGATATAAACTGAGAAAAGGAGGAGAAGTGTCAAATGACTTCTGTAGAGAGTAGGAGTAAAGAGCTACTCAGACAATAGAAGGATTGCCATACAGCCCCTAAGGACCTGTTTGGAGGACATGTATTCAGAGTGGCCTGACCAGATGGGTTTGTATAGTTGGTTTTTTTTTTTCTTTCTTTCTTTCTTTTTTTTTTTTCCCATCACGCCCAACAGACAAGGTATGGGGCACAAAGGCAGGTGGTTGCATTCTTTAGACATGGAGATTTGCTGGGCATATGTGATGGAAGGATCAAAGAGAAAGGCAGTAGAGGAAACTGGATGGAGAATGGTAGAAGTGATGGGTTATGGGGTCTAGATTAGATATAAAAGGGAATACTGAGAGGATGAAGAAACAAGAGTCAAGAACATATAGTGGGAATTCAAAATGAGAAAGGAAAGACAAAATAGTATGGGGAAAAGTCTAGGAGAGAAGGGATGACAAAAAAGTTGATATGGAGGTGAACCATGTTGTACTAAAAGTAGGGTATCTGGAAGACTTAGTCCCCACAGTGACTTTATGAAAAGGAAGGACTTGGTTTTCTGTACCAAGTCAGGCATGACACAGGTTGATTATAGTTTGAAGGGAATTCTAGTTTAGAGGACCCCATGAGCGGTAACAGTACCACAGTTTCATTTTAATACAATACAAATCATGAGACCAAGCAATGAATAACAGCTTTTAAGCGGGGGGTATAATGAAAAAATCTATTAATCACATATCCTGATTTCAGGAAACGTTATAGTATAAAATATGCCTGCCTTAGAGTTAAAAAAATATGAAAGCTGGTTCTGTATAACTTTGTCATGTTCCTGGTTGGTGGAGGTAGGAGGCACAAGTTTCAAAAGAACGTACTTTGCTTCTTAAATTAAAAAATGAGGAAGTTGTTGAAAAATGGCCATTCAAAGAGAATAAGAGGAAAAGGTGAAAGTGAAGTCTGCATGATGTTAGCCAGAATCTCCTGTCACGGAACATTCTAGTTTGGGCTGCTCTTTGTAATTACAGTACTGTTTTTATACAAAAATTTGGTATCTCCGCCTAAAGGATTCTAAAACATGGAGGGTTTTCAGTCCTTTGAAATGGGTATCCCAACTTAAGCCCAAATCTTGGGTAATCTCTCAAATTCTCTATTCAAGTTGACTGCTCTACGTCATCTTTCTTCTTTAATGCTTGTTTTTCTCTTCACCCAGCCAGTTGGGGACCAGGACAAAGTTTTTGTAAATAAGCTTTCGTTTAGTATTTCTCTGAACTTCTCTTCTTTAAATCCTAAAGTAAGAAATTAACCTAAGAAATTTCCTGTTTTTCTCTGCTTTGATATTTACATATCAAAATGAGCATAATGCTAGAGTGATTTGTATGCTCTAAGAGGCAAAACCAAACCCCTACTTGGTGTAATTTACTCAAATGCCAGATTCTCCTGGGGAAACTGGGCTCTCTTTATAATTTGATTCAAATAACTACTCTGATTCTCAATAGCTTTTATGAAATTACCATGTAGAGCCTAAATTGGTGCAGCTGAATTAAATAAATATCAGAGCTTAACATTCTTAATCGCAAACCTTCAATTTAACTAACCGTTTATTATAATCAAAAAGCAATCAATATGTTGATTGTGGTGACATGCAAAATGGAGATAGAATTATTAGTAATTACCCTATATTTGTAGTTCAGTGTGATGGAGAAATAACTGGAAAGAAATTTTAAAGCACACTACAGTTAAAGGACTGGTTGCTATGTTTTGGAGCAGCATGCTATATTGATTGTAGTCTTTAAATAAATTGAATAACATAGGTTGCTGTCAAACATGTGAATTATTCATGAAACACAGTTTGGGAACACTAAAACAGATACTGTTTATGAATATTCAAATGTGTTAATGTATGAACGACTGACCCAGCATTCACCAATTCTTGCATAAAGGAAAGGTCTCAAAAACAAAGTAGAAATCTGTTAGGCAAACTCACTGTCTTGGGTCACTCACTTGAAACATAATCAGCCAGTGTGAGAGATGGGTAATGAAGCCTGAACCCCAAGTCAGAGAGGCATTGGGTCAAGGAGGGAGGCATTGGGGCCTTCCTTGATTAGGAACACTTGGTGACATTAAATTTTTTGCATGTTCCAGGGACCTTGGAGTTTCTGTGATCACATTTTTGTTGTGACTCTTGGATCCCTTCCTATCCATTTTTGGACTTATGTAGCAACACATCTTTGGTTTACTTTTTCAATCCTATTTATGAAAGGATGCAAGAAAATTATAGAGCATTCGATCTCTGAGAAATCCTAAATGACGATTTTCTTCTTTCTGAGTAAGTCTTCACAGTGGCCCATAAGTTATATGTTTTAATATTTATGAGATCTCATTAGGAACAAAATTCTCATTTCCTACAAACTCTGGATATCATTGGGTCTTGGGAAGATATATTTTAGTAAACAATAAAATAGAGAATTTTTCTGAGGTTATCAGACTATACAGAGTCTCATAGGGAGGCAGTGGTTTGTGACCAATTAGGGTAACCAGCTGAAACAGTTTGCCTGGGACTTAGGGGATTCCCAAGAGGTCGGACCTTCAATCTTTTTTTAAAAATATTTTATTTATTTATTTGACAGACAGAAATCACAAGTAGGCAGATAGGCAGGCAGAGAGAGAAAGGGGGAAGCAGGCTCCCTGCTGAGCAGAGAGGCTCGATGCGGGACTCGATGCGGGGCTGGATCCCAGGACCCTGGGATCATGACCTGAGCCAAAGGCAGAGGCTTAACTCACTGAGCCACCCAGGTGCCCCTGGGACTTTCAATCTTAAAACAGGGTGCATTCTCAGGCTGGTCACTCTACCAACTATACCAGTTTGACTGGAGGAACCTCTTGGGATGTGGGATTTCCAGTGTAAATACCAGGAAAGCTTTTAGACTATTGGCCACCCTACAAAAACCACAAAGAGAAATGGACAGATTTGGAGGGATCTACTCATGTTGATCAAGTTTCTAAAAGATGAATTTACAAAATTAAAGCTAACCTTTTAATTTACTAAAGAGTAGAAATTTTACCGTGAGTGGAATTTTATGCAAAGCATTGAGAATACCCTGTCCCATCATCAACATGGCTGAATTTTTAAATAGAACATTTCAAGTGGGACACCTGGGTGGCTCAGTTGGTTAAGCGGCTGCCTTCGGCTCAGGTCATGATCCCAGCATCCTGGGATCGAGTCCCGCATCGGGCTCCTTGCTCGGCGGGGAGCCTGCTTCTCCCTCTGCCTCTGCCTGCCTCTCTGTCTGCCTGTGCTCACTCGCTCGCTCTCTTTCTAACAAATAAATAAATAAAATCTTCAAAAAAAAAAAAAACCAAAAAAAAAGAACATTTCAAGTGTATGAATCAGTGCCAAGGGAGGGAAATTCTGGAATATGAATTTTGGAATGTTACTGCATATCAGAAGCACCGTAGGAGATTTGTAAGAATATAGATCCTAAAACCCTACTCCTAGAGGTGTTCTTTTGGTAAGGGTTGGGATAGGGTTTGGGAACTAGAGGTTTACAGGCTCACAGATAATACCAGCCATGTTTAGGAACAACTGATTGGGGAAATACTTCATTCAGGTCAAGGTGGAACTTGATGAATTATTCCTGCCTTGCAATTCTCAAGTAACCATGGTTTTCATGTCCCGTGTGATGCAGTGAGGGGCTGGATCTCATCCCCTGTGATGCAGTGAGCTCACTGACTCTCAGCTTCTGGTGTCAGAAACCATTGGTCACCTCTGACTCTGAGGCTTAGAAACTGAAAACTTAAAGCAGGTCATTTGCACTCCCTGACCATCTGTTTCCTCATTTGTCGGAAGGCTGTAACAACAGAAGCTATTTCATAGAGTTGTTATGGAATTAAATGATACAATATGCCCAAAATATTTAGAAATATGAGAGCCACAGGGTTCAATGAATCTGATCTAATGTCTCTTCCTGAATAGTGATACAGAAACTGCCAAACTCTTCCTGTTTTCTAGCTCCCTCTTTTACTGAATTCTCTGAAGATCATTTTGTATGAATACACTCTTTCTTCAGATAGAGTGCTTCAGCTTGTTAGGTTTTAGGTTAAAATGTTGGACTACATTACTGTTTGATGGTGTCAAAATTTCAGGTGTGTTGGTTCAATCATGTTTCTGAAGGGTGGACCAAAGTCAACCCCACTCGTTCTGGGTGTTATCAGATCGTCAGTCACTTGTATCTAGCCAATCAATTAGATCTCTGTCAGGAATCACACAAAACATTCCATTCTGGCATTGTGATAATGAGTTGGCAGTTGAAAAAAATAAGTCCTGGAATAGAGGACATAGGTGGGAATCCCCTTCTATCTATCTATCATTTATTTATTTGACAGACAGAGATCACAAGTAGGCAGAGAGGCAGGCAGAGAGAGAAAGGGGGAAGCAGGCTCCCTGCTGAGCAGAGAGCCTGATGGGGGTCTCTATCCTGGGACCCTGAGATCATGACCAGAGCTGAAGGCAGAGGCTTTAGCCCACTGAGCCATCCAGGCACCCCAGAATGCCCTCCTTTTTAACATCCATTTCATTCACTCCTGTTCATTGCTTAAATAGGTGGGAATTTGATATATTTCATGAATTTGGGTTGGTGTCCGTAGGTCAATTTTCATTTCTTCATTTTCTATTTCTTGGAAGGATGCCTCACTCTCATCTCCATATACCGAGTAGGGTTACCATTTAGAAGTTGTGCCCATCTTGGTGATGGTAGTGTGGCTGCAACTGGAGGGTTGATTATCACATTACTTCTCTTTTTTTTCCAGTCACATAATTAGATTTTTCTCGGTCTTCCTCCCTGTTAGACATGTTAATATGACTGAGTTCTGGACAATGGAATTATGTGTTATATCTGGGACTGGCTAGGAAAACCTCCTGTGCAGCCCTACAAATTCTCTCTTCCCTCCCCTGTTGACTTAATGTAAAGGATCTGGTGAAGCCAACAGATTGAAAGAGACTCAGTTCCTGGATCACTGCTCAGAGAAGAATTGTTTAAAGGAGCTGTCTAGGGACAGCTGTATTAGACCATTACATTTATAAAAACTAACCTCTCTTTGAATTTAGCCACTGAGTTGTGGGACTATCTTTTTCATCCTGCTAGGCCATCCTGACTTTTCATGTAGGAAGGAGGGCTTGTGGGTGTCTATGACAAACATCTGGCAAATAGCATTTTTGGCCTCTGACATTGTTATTCTTTTCTATAAAATGGGTTTTTAAAAATAAATTTATGTAAGTCTTTGCATATTTGTTCTAGAAAACTTAGAAAGAAGGAACAAAGTTAACATAACCCATAATTATACCATATATTCTTCTGGACTATTTTCTCTGTATATAAATTTTTTTTCTCAAAGTAAGTTCATCTGTCCTTAGTATTTTACAGTTGTTTCCATTATTCAATGTTTGAAGTAAGCATTGTTACATTTCAATCATTTTTTGTTACAGGTTTTTTTTTATTTATTTGAGACAGAGAGAGAGAGAGAGAGAGAGAGCAAGCAAGCATGGAGGGGAGAGGCAGAGGGAGAGGGAGATGCAGACTTTCCACTGAGCAGAGAGCTGGACAAGGGGCTGGATCTCAGGACCCTAAGATCATGACTTGAGCTGAAGGTAGATGTGTAACTGACTGAGTCACCCAGGTGCCCCTCAATCATCATTTTTTAGGCAGTATCATGGTCTAGTTAGTGACCTATTATTGAGCATTAAAATTCACCTCAATTTTTTCTTATAAGACAAATCCTGCCATGAATATCTTTGTATATTAATCTTTGCTCATATCTTTATTTTCTTAACATAAATTCATTAAAGGGAATTGCTTATTTTAACTTTTCCTTCTTACAGCTAGTGCAAGGTTGCCTGATTTCATTGGCCTTGACCAAACCACAGCCATATTTTAATGTCATAGATTGTGTGACCAAGGGAGGGTTTGCCAACTTTAACTGTTATATCATGGGCTATAGAAGAAAGGCATTACTCATTACTTAGAATTACAATCTCTCACCACAAAATATTTTTAGAGAGGGTTTACTACAATGGAAACTTCTTGGAAAATGAGATGTGAGCCTAGGATAAGCGTCTAGCCATTCTTCCACGTATTCCTATGTCAAGGTCTGTGTGGAAGGATGCAGTTAAGTACATATTAACCTAAGTCACATGGACCCATGTTAACCTAAGTGTTGCATTTAACATTCTGTGGAAATCATTCTGGTCAAGAAACTTTTTATTTTCAAATTTGCTTAAGTACTTAGATGATTTTTAAAAACTTCATTAAAATTTGATTATTTTTACTATTAACACCAGCGTTAGATGAAAATATGAGGGATGAGGGATGATTTTATCTTAAGATAAACTCATAGAATGTTGTATATATTGCAAGTCTTGCCACCTGGAGGTTTTTAAAATCTTAAAAACTGGTGGATTTCAAAATCAGTTCTCTCAGGGAAAACAAGGCGGTAGAGTGCATTTTTTAATTTCAGAAAGAATCCGTGGTGGCTTCTCTGCTCTCAATGATACTGTGCAATGGTGCAAGGCCACACACGGTTACAAAGACTATTATCTTGTATCTGCAGATGACTTTGTGTGGCATTGTCAAATGATCCTCTTTGGAGGCTAAGTGACCTTGCTCTTAATGCCCTTTAACAGCTGGCTTCAAAGATGAAGAACAGTGCAAGTGGTTGAAGGCACAGATAACACAGGTTGTGGGTGCATTGTTGGCATATGTGAGAGATATTTTTGGAAATATAGAGGTTAAGAGCATGCTGCCCTAAACATTTTTAATCAGGATCATGCACATATTTTTAAAATATTTTGTATGGCAATGCTTGATTTTGGCTTAAACCATTTGGATTGGATGAATAAAATCCAAAGACAGATGATGGATCTTCTTTTTGGAGTCCAGTTTCATTAAGTGCTCCTACTATCAAAGGACTGGGCCATTTGTTTGACACATTTGCACTCCCTTCACATCACTGTTTCTGGTTCCTCAATCACCTAAGCACAGTCCAAGAAGATGACTGTGCCTCATCATTACCTTCTCTAGGTGGTGTCTTAGTGGACCCATGTAAAGTGTCGCTCTTGGTGGTGTTTTTGTTTAAAATAACATTCTGCTCCCTGACAACCTAAAGCCAAGTAGACTTATGTATAGATCCTTGGAGTGTGAAGTATTGAAAAGAATTTAACCTGCAAGCAGAAGCTGTGGTTTTTATTTTGGCCTTTGCACAATGAAAGAAAATGTGGTTGTTTCAGTGTTGAGTGATTTCTTGGCTCATCACAGTAGATATAAGTAGTCTTTCCTCTGAAATCAATAGCTATGTTCTTAACACCTTGCTGTTCCTTCAGGAAAAGACATTTCAATGGTGCTGAGGATTTTCATAATAGAGATCATATGTCTTGAAATGGAATCTCATCTAAATCATTTCCTTCTTTGAAGCACTGAATTGGCCTGTAACATTGGTTCCTTTTCTCTTGCTAAAGGAGATACTTCCCTAATAAACCATGCCCATCTGCCATACTTTGTAGGCTTAGAGTTGTAGGATAAGGCTTGGTTGGCAGGAGGGCTTTTCAGACTGTGGAGGGGAAGAACCTAAAGATAGGACAGCTCCATGGCCCCTACAGCCCACATTTGATGTGTGATCCTAGTATGCTTTTTTTCCCTGTCAACCAGACCATCTGACTAGTTCTCTCAAACTAGTGCTTTGCCTTTTGCAGAAAACAGTTATGTTTGCTGATAAATTTACATTTTTATACTACTTGGAATACTCTTGTAATTTTTGTAGCCATGCTAAGTATTTAAATGTGTGATATTGGGCAAGTCAGTTCACCAGTCGGGACCTTATTTCTGTCATTAAATAAGATGTTTGGCTGAACTCTAAGGTCTCTCCAAACTCCAGATTCTGTGGTTATAAAAATAACTAAATTGATTTATCTATCCATTTATTCAGGAACTACATATTGAGCCGAGACTGAGTGGTAAGCATTGTATTGGACACAAACAACTTCAGATCTAGTTCCTTGCCCTCTTTCTAGTAGCTGTTGTCTCAGGCAGGGAGTAACAGAGTCAGGGCTAGGACTCCTGGGGAGGGTACAGTTTGACAAAGCTCCCCAGATGATGCTGGTACTCACCCCCTCTATCAGTTGAAAACTCCATATTCACTCTGAAAAAGGTCAGCCACAATAGGTCATTAGGACACATTATTCCGCAATGGATTTGCTAGGTAAAATCCAGCGGGAGGTCACCCCACTCTGTATAGCCTCAATTTCACCATCCATCATGTAGCACATGTGTAGAATATCAGTGTAGCCAATGGTAGGTAGCTGGTCTTTCAGAAGCATAGGATTTCTTTTGCACGAAAGCATTGCTTATATGCTCTGTGAGTGATTCTGTTTCTCTCATATTGTCAGGGAGTTAATATTAGGGACTGTTGGAGGAAGGACTGGGTGAGTGGTGAGTCCTTTGACTTGGGCCCCTCTGTTCCACACCGTATGGTTGGATGGGGGAGGGGGGTGTTGAACATGACAGCTGCCAACTATGAGAGTGCACCTGCCACACACGCCTGTCGCCATCCTGGGGGTGAGGGTTTCTGAGGAACTTTGGGGCTTGTCAATCTCCTGTAATTTGTCACCAATTCCTCTGCAGGGCCTGAGCAGCCCCTTCGTGTACTGATTACGTCTATTAACTCTTGGATCTTTTCCCTCTGCATACACACACACACACACACACACACACACACACACACACACTTCTGTGTAATGATGGTTGCTCATTGCCATTTTCCTATTATCATCATTGATTCATTCATCAGTTCATTGATTCTTTGATTCATTCATTTATTTTGCCATTCATTTATTTGTGTCTCTTTATTTTTTTTTAAAGATTTTATTTATCCATCCGACAGACAGAGATCACAGGTAGGCAGAGAGGCAGAGAGAGAGAGAGGAGGAAGCAGGCTGTCCACAGAGCGGAAAGCCTGATGCGGGGCTCGATCCCATGACTCTGGGATCATGATCCAAGCCGAAGGCAGCGGCTTTAACCCACTGAGCCACCCAGGCGCCCCATTTGTGTCTCTTTAGATGAGCATTGGAAAGATTTATGCATAGGGTGACTCAATCCTACCACAAAATGCTTTGGAGCACACCTGAATTCTCTTTTTACAACTTCCTTTTTAGTGTTCTTCCATCTCAGTCCTCACTTAGAGCTGGTCCTTTTCTCTTCCTCCTTCTGTTCGTTTCATCCTCTCTCTATTTAGACATCTCTGATGAGCTTTGTTCAAGGAGATTGCTAACATATTTAGGAGGTCAGGGCTGGGTGTGTAGAAAGAGCTCCATGTGTTGGTTCAGGTGCAAGGTGGCACAAGGGAATAGAAGAAGTTGACTGATAATCAACTGCAAAAAATACTGTTAATATTTAAAAATCTCAACTGAGAGAATTTCCCAAGTTTTCCTTTCTCTCTTTAATAATAGCTCTGTGGTATGACCTGTGAGTCTGCTGTAGGGCAGCCTGTGGGAATGGAAGGTTCTGGAACACAGAGACTCCAGTGTGCTTGCTACTGTGCTCACAGCGGGGCAACAGAAACCATCAGAGATCCCACAGCCTCCTGACAGCTGGTAATCCCCCATCTCCTTTTGTCCAGTCTGAAGCCTGGTTTCTTCATTTCCCTCTCCCCACTGTGTAGTCTTTCTACTCCAGCTGAGCTATGACTGACCCACCTAGGGATCCTTCAGCAGAACCTACCTGGTTTCTGAATTCTCCATCTACTTCCAAAGGCTCCATTTCTTGGATGTGGGCTTCTGGATTTGGGCCCATTGTCAATAACCTGGCTGATGTCCCATCTCTTAGAACAGGAGCCTTCCTTGGCTATGCCAGTCCAGCTCCCAGGGATCAGAATCAAAGATATCCTCCAGGCTGACAGACTGCTGGCTTGGGGTCCTGAACTTTTAAGGGTGATCCACTTTGAATGCTTTATTCCTGTGCTTCACACACCTGCTGGGCTCCTGTTCCCTCTCCACTGCCTGCTCAGGCTGTCTGCAGTTGTACTCACCTGCCCCACGTAAACCGGAATTCATTGCAGCTGCAGCTGCTTGGTTCCCTCTCCCTCCCTTGTGTTTGACCCCTGGAGACCAACCAAGATGCATGCAAGTCCTGCTGCCTCTCCCCCTTCCACCCATCCGTGAGTATTGCCAAGCCTGGTTGAATCCCACAGAGTGACACAGGCGACAGTCATGCGTGAACTCAAGTTTATGGCATTTGCTGTTGTGTAGATTGGTCCCATAAAAAGAAGAGCCAAAACTTGATGAGCAGAGAAATTTTAGGACCACATGCAAAACTTCTTTCTGTGACATGTCTCCAAGCAAAGAAAAGACAGCTTGTTGTGTACTTTGATGATTTCCCAGTTTTACATTCTGGAATGTGAGCATAAAAATGTCTTTAGGATGTGTGCTGTGCAGCTCCCTTTCATGCCAACCCTCTTTATAGTGTGATTATTTTGTATGACTTTATCAAAATCATTTTCATGTGTCTTCAAAGAACCTTCTCAGTAGCAAGGTGTCCTAGTGGAAACAGTACTGGCCTGTGTTCTGGTCCAGTCTCTCTGGAACATACTAGCTATCTGTGTTTTGTTCCATTTTGTTTTTATTGAAGTGTAATTGAAAGACAATATCCTATTAGTTTCAGATATACAGCATGGTGATTCTATGTTTTTATACATTATGAAATGATCCCCATAAGTCTAGTTACTGTCACGATACAAAGTTATGACAATATTATTGACCATATTCCCTATGCTGCACATAACATCCCCATGACTTAGTTATTTCACAGCTGGAAGTTTATACCTCTTCATCCCCTTCACTTATTTCACCCACTCAACCCCTCTTCCCTCTGGTAACCAACAGTTTGTTTCCTGTATCTATGAGTCTGTTTCTGTTTTATTTTGTTTCTTCATTTGTTTTGTTTTTAGATTCCACATATGAGTGAAATCACATGGTATTTGTCTTTCTCTGACTGACTTATTTCCCTTAATATAAAACCCTCTAGGTCTACCCATGTTGTTGCAAATGGCAGGATTTCATTTTTTTTAATGGCTATATATATATACATATATATATATATCACACCTTCTTTATTTATTCATCTGTTGATGGACACTTAAGTTGCATAAGTCGTCTGGATTAATTTTCTGAAAGTCTTAGAGCCTGACTATGAGGGTGTGCCCACACTGATCTCAAAAGCCTTTCACCCATGTAGTCAGTTTGCATCAATGTCCCAACACATATTTATTGAATATTTACTCTAGACCATGAGGTGTGTTAGGTGCTAGAGATACAATCGTGAATGAACACCTGTATGGTTCCTGTTCTTGTGAAGGGTTCTTCACCTGGGCATTTTTGACATTTTGTTTTGAGACTGTCCTGAACACTGTAGCATGTTTATCAGCATATCTGGCTTTTCCCCAGTAGATCCTAGTACCACTGTTCCAGTTGAGACATCCAAAAAGGCCTCCATCCATTGCCAAATGTTTTTTTAGGGGGGAAGGGAGGAGGGGGTGCAGATTATCTGGGGCTGAGAACCACTGATCTAGTATTACTAATGATTAACAATTACTGAGCTCTTACTAGGTACTGTGTTCAGTGTTCAGCACAACTAGCCAAAAGCAGACAGCAGTGGAAATTTGTCAGCAGACCCTACTCAAACATCTATCACAACAATATTTACTAAATGTGAGAATGTATGTGTAGAAAACAGTAAGACTCCATATGCAAGCGTATACATACAAACCAAAAGGTATTCATCATGCCCATCCCCAGGTTATGGGGGTAAAAAGGAATAAACATAAAGGAACATAGAAAAAAAGGCCTTAACATGGAATCAGTGAACATAAGTGTCTCAAACTGAGTATGTGTAACTCAGATTCCAGACTCTGAAGACCTAAGTAAACAGAATAACGTAGTGTCCACCACCTGCCCCCTAAAAAACCCTGAACACAGAAGCAGCCTCTTTGGAGTTCTTGAATAGCAAGTATAGAAGCAGTCTTCTGTTTTAAAAACAGTAGATGCCCAGCCCACCCCTGGTCCTTTAAATTCAGCTCAACCTATCATTGCCCTTGTGTTGCCACAAATACAGACCACCAGCAACAACAATTCCCAGCACTAGCCTAGGAGAGCTGACTTAGGCTCCCTGGCCTGCCTACTCTCTCTTTCAAACCTCCCTCTGGCTAGCTCCTGGGCTTTCCATTCCTGCCCTGGTCCTATGGTTCTTACCCCCCACCCCCACCCCCTTAAATAACTTTATTGAAATATAATTTACCTGCCATACAATTCACCCATTCAAAATGTACAATTCAATTGCTTTTAGTATATTCACAGAATTGGGCAGCCATCACCGTAGTCAATTTTAGAATATTTTTATCACCTCAAAAAGAAACACAGCAAGCCCCATGGCCACCTACCTCTCCACCCTCTTCTCCGCTCTAGGCAACCACTATCCAACTTTCTGAATGGATAGATTTGCCTATTCTGGACATTTCATACAAATGGAATTATACAATATGTGCTCTTCTGTGACTGGCTTCTTTCATGTAGCATAATGTTTTCAAGATTCATCCAGATTGTAGCACGTTTCAGTGTTTCTTCTTATTGCAGAATTATATCCTGTCATGTGAATATACCACATTTGATTTGTTTTTTCCTTCAGTGATGAACACTCGGGTTGTTTCCAGTTTTGGGCACTTACATGTAATGCTGCTATGAAATTTGTGTATAAGTTGTTGTTTGGACATATGTGTTTGTTTCTCTTGGGTGTCCATCTAGGAGTGGAATTGCTGGGTCATGTGGTAACTCTCTAGTCAGCCTGCTGAGCAACTGTCAGACTGGTTTTCAAAGCAGCTGCAATATTTTCCATTCTCACCAGCAGTGTATGAGGACTCCAGTTTTCCACATCTCTGTCAACACTATCATCTCTGTCTTTTCTCATAAGTTATTTATTTATTTATTCGAGAGAGAAAGAGAAAGAGAGATAGTGTCAGAGATAGCGGGAAAGAGCACAAGCAGGCTGGAGAGGGAGAAGCAGGCTCACCACTGAGCAGGAAGCCTGACAAGCAGGGAGCCTGACTTGGGGCTGGATCCCAGGACCCTGGGATCATGACCTTAGCGGAAGGCAGACACTTAACCAACTGAGCCACCCAGGTGCTCTCATCTCTGTCTTTTTGATTAGGGTCCCCTCATTCTCACTGTTGGTTCCTGGCTCCTGTTTGGTTCACTGACCTTAGTGTCCTGCATTTCCTTGATCTCAGGGATTTTTTGTTTTCTTGTAAAAGGTGTTCTCCAATATACTGGCAGAATTAGCCCTTGACTTCCCCCACTAAGGAAAAAGGCTTGCAGATACTGGGGTTCTCAAATGCTACCCCCCAAATAAAAGAATATAGAAAGAGGAAGGTTGAATGTGACTGACAGTAATGCTTTTCTTTCTTTCATACTCTAGTTGGACTGACCAGCTGAGGGGCCGAGGAGGGTCTGACTTGGGGACATCAATCATTTTGGAATTCTAACCTGAGTGTGCCAAGGATGATGGCATGACCAGTGCAATTATCAGTTTAGAGGTAATCTCTCATTTTCTTTGTTCTTTTTATTTTCTGCAAAGGGAAATATAAGGGAGTGGAGTCTCTGCACTACATATGGTAATAATAGAAAACTTTTTACTGACAGTAACTTACAATTGATAATGTTAATCATTTCTCTTATCAGTGACATCTCTTTTATGACTAGTTTATTTGGAAACAACTGTTGGCATTTGTACCATTTCTATGTGTTCCAGGCTGAAGAGTCCTAGTTCAGGGTAAGACAGATTTCAGTATTATCGCAGTTAAAGGAGAAGATACTGTCAGCACAAAGAGAAAAGCCATTAGAAAAGTCATGGGTTGTGTTTCTGTTTAACCCCCTTTTCTTAGGCCAGGATAGCTTAAGTAGTGTTTTCTGACTTGGAAAATTGACTTGAGTTTGGATTTCTCAAGCATACTTGAATTTTACCCTAGGAAACCAGGCTCAGTGGATGCACTTAATTTCAGTAACAATTCTATACCCAGCAGAAGCCTTTACTTAACAACCATTTAGATTCACAAATAGATTAAATCCATTAACTGGGCTAGTGTTTTCTCGCTCACTGTGGTTATTAACCAAATTGTTAGCATTCGTTGTAACACAGATAACCATATTTAAAGATAACCCAGACTTACTCTCTTGGCATTTTTATTTTAGTGGTCATGATTAGGTAATCAATTCTCAACCTATATAGTTTTATAGAACTCAAGTATAAACTTTTATGTTATTTGTTTAAGGGAGAAAGAGAAAGCATATGCCATGGGGAGGGGCAGAGGCAGAGGGAGAGAGAGAATCTCAAGCAGGTTCCACACTGAGTGCAGAGCCCATTGCGGGGCTTGATCTCACGACTCAGAGATCATGACCTGAGCTGACATCAAGAGTCAGATTCCTTTTTTTTTTTTTTTTTAAGATTTTATCTATTTGACAGACAGAGATCACAAGTAGGCAGAGAGGCAGGCAGAGTGAGAGGGGGAAGCAGGCTCCCTGCTTGAGCAGAAAGCCCAGTGTGGGGCTCGATCCCAGGACCCTGGGATCATGACCTGAGCCTCAACCCACAGAGCCACGCAGGTGCCCCACAAGAGTCAGATTCTCAACAGCCTGAATCACTCAGGCAGTCTCTCAATGATAAACTTTTAAACATCAACTCTCTTGAGATATAATGTATTTACATCTAAGTTCATCCATTTTAAGGGTACTGATCAATGAGTTACACATTTTGGTAACCACTACTATGCTCAAGATATAGAGTATCTCCATCAGCCTTTCCTCCTGTCCTTTGCTGTCGATTTCTATCTACTCTTTGGCCCCAGGCAAACACAAACTTACTTTCTGTCACTAGATTAGTCCTGCCATTTTGTGAATTTTACATAAATAGAATCAGAGTGTTTTTGAGAGTCATTCATGCTACTGCGTGTATCAGTTGCTCATGCCTTTTTGCTGCTTGATATTTCTCAGTGTATGGATGTACTGGAATGACAAATTAAAGTTTATCCTAGGAATGAAAGGTTGAAAAGACATTGGAAATCACCATATTACCAGAATAAAGGTGAAAAAGAATATGATCATCTCAATATATGCAGAAAAAGTACTTGACAAAATTCGATACCCATTCACAATGAATACTCCCAGCAGACTCGTAATAGAAGGGAAATATCCTAACTTGATAAAGGACATAAACAGGAAACATGATACTTAACAGCTGTATCAGTTATCTATTGTTGTGTAAAAAATTACCTCCAAACTTAGCAGCTTAAGCAATAAACACTTATCATCTTACTATTTCTGAGGGCTAGGGAGTTGAGAGCAGGTTAGTAGAATGGTTCTGACTGAGATTCTTTCATGAGGTTCCATTAAAGATATCAGCTTGTTGATGGGATCGGGAGGGAGACAAACCAAAAGAGACTTTTAATGTCATTAAACAAACTGAGGGTGGTGGGGGGGGGAGAGGGGTTGGGAGAGGGTGGTGGGGTTACATTATATGTTTAAATTAAAAAAGCTTAAAAAAAAAAAAGATATCAGCTTGTCATTTGAAGTCAATTAAAGCTTTGATTAGGGCCAAAAGATTTTGCTTCCAAAATAGCTCATACACAAAGCTATTGGGACAGAGCTTCAGGTCCTTACTCATTATTTGATGGAAGGCTTAGGTCCTCATGGAATTCTTCATGAGTCTTCTTGTGTTTTCCCATGGCTTGGCAAATGGATTCCCCCAGAGTAAATGATCCAAGAAAAATAGAAAGCAAGAAGGAAGCTACAATGCCATTATTTATGATCTGATCTTCTGAAAGTCACAGTCCTTTCCACCAGAATCTTCATTAGAAGCAAGTCACTAACAACTGCTTGCATTCAGGGAGAGGGGGAAAAGACTGCACTCTCTGAGGAGAGGAGTGTAAGGGAAATTGCGAATATATTTCAAAACCACCACAAAGGTAAAAGATGGAATGCTTTGCTCCAGGGATATCAGGAACAAGGAAGAATAAATACTCTCAACATTTTTTTTTTAATTTTTTAAAAATTTATTTATTTGACAGACGGAAATCACAAGTAGGCAGAGAGGCAGGCAGAGAGAGAGGGAGAAGCAGGCTTCCCACTGAGCAGAGAGCCCGATATGGGGCTCGATCCCAGGACCCTGAGACCATGACCTGAGCCGAAGGCAGAGGCTTAACCCACTGAGCCACCCAGGTGCCCCATAAATACTCTCAACATTTTTATTCAGCATTGCCCTGGAGGTCCTAGTCATTGCAATACTGCAAGTAAAAGAACAAGGCATATGGATCAGAAAGGCAGAAGTAAAACTCTTTATTTGCAGGTGACATATTTGTGAACATAGAAAATTTAATGGAATCTACACAAAAGCTACTAAAATATAAATAAATTTTGCAAAGTTTTATGATATAAGGTCAGTATACAAAATTTAATTAAATTTTTATACACTAGCAACAATCAATGGTAAAATGAAAATTTTAAGTGCCATTTAAAATAGTATCAAAAACACAGGGGCACCTGGGTGGCTCAGTGGGTTAAAGCCTCTGCCTTCGGCTCAGGTCATGATCTCAGGGTCCTGGGATGGAGCCCTGCATCGGGCTCCCTGCTCAGCGGGGAGCCTGCTTCCCCCTCTCCCTCTGCCTGGTGCTCTGCCTACTTGTGGTCTCTCTTCATCTTTCTAATAAATAATAAAAATCTTTTTAAAAATCTATCTATATCTATGTCTCTATTCAGGTGATTTTTTTTTTTTAACAAATGTGTCAAATCATTTCATTGGGGGAAAGCTTTTCAACAAATAGTGTTGGGACAACTAGTATCTCTATTAAAAAAAAAAAAAGAACCTTGACTCTTACCTCATACCATATATAAAAATTAACTCAAAATGGGTCATAGATCTAAATGTTAAAGTTGACACTATAACATATTTTGAAAAATAAGATACCAGAGAAAATCTTGGAAAACTTGGAGAAGACAAAAAATTACATAGGCTACAACAAGTACCAATCATAAGAGAAAAAAAATGGATACATTGGACTTGATCAAAATTAAAATCTTCTGTTCTTCAAGTATAAATGCAACCAAGAGAATAGCAGGGTAGAGAAGGCGGTGTGTACACTGGATCCTCCGCTGGTGAAGAACAGTGACCAGGTAGTCAGTAAATGACAGTGACCAGGAATGAAGACAGTATAATGAATATTAGGATTCTCAGAGTTTGGAGCATCTTGGCTTTCTATCAGAGCATCAAGGACATGGACCTCACTTCCTGACCCTAGGTTTGTGCAGTCTGAAGAGTGATGTCCTGGGTGGGCGGGGCAGGGAGAATCAAGGAGGGGAGCAGATCTTGGTGAAAGTAGGTGGACCAGGAAAATGCCCAGGGAACTGGTTCAGGATGTAAGGGGTGTGAGGTTACAGAGTAAGACTTCCGGGCTTGCTGCAAGAGTTTGGGAGGACTAAAGAGGGGATGTGTGGGATGAGCTCTGGGTGTTAGAGGCAACTAATGGGTAACTAATTAATTAATTTTTTTAAAAAGGAGTTTGGGAGAAAAGTGAGACATGTTTGGAAGGAGAGGTCCTGAGGATAGAGGACAAGAGAGATACATTTTGGAACATGGCTTTAGGGAAATTTAGTCCTCTCAGTTTCCTATAGCAGTGGTCTTCAAATTTTTTGCTTGAATAGTCTTCCAAAAGAATTTTGAAAACCCCCTTTACTTTTGTTGTTGTTGTTTTTATTAAAATATAACCTTTTTAAAGATTTTATTTATTTATTTGACAGAGAGAGATACACAGTGAGAGAGGGAACAAAAGCAGGGGGAGAGGGAGAAGCAAGCCTCCTGCTGAGCAGGGACCCTGATGCGTGCAGGGCTGGATCCCAGGACCCTGGGATCATGACCTGAGCTGAAGGCAGATGCTTAACAACTGAGCCACCCAGGTGTCCCTAGAACATAACTTTTCTAAGATACACAAATCTTAAGTGTACTGGCTCAGTGAACTTTTCCATATTTATACGCAGTCACATTATCACCACGCAGTCACATTATCACCACAAAGATAGAGATGTAGAACATTTCCAGTACTTAGCAGACTCCCTCCAGCTCCCTTCTTAATGATAACCTGCCCTCTCCCTCCTGTAGATAGCCGCTATTCTTTTTTTTTTTTTAAGATTTTATTTATTCATTTGACAGAGAGCACAAGTAGGCAGAAAGGCAGGCAGAGAGAGAGGGGAAGCAGGCTCCCTGCTGAGCAGAGAGCCCGATATGGGGCTGGATCCCAGGACCCTGAGATCATGACCTGAGCTGAAGGCAGAGGCTTTAACCCACTGAGCCACCCAGGCAGCCACTATTCTGACCTATATCACCATCCTCTCACATTTTTAAGTTAATGTGAAAATTTTTCTATTATAAATCTAAAGAATTGCAAAGGATGTAATTTTTGGCACTTTTTTTTATAGTTGCATACCTTGGCCTGCAGACTTAACCATTTCATTTATGGAAATGTCTGCTGTATAATCTAAATGGCAAAGCCAGGGACGCCTGGGTGGCTCAGTTGGTTAAGCAGCTGCCTTTGGCTCAGGTCATGATCCCAGCGTCCTGGGATCAAGTCCCACATCAGGCTCCTTGCTCGGCAGGGAGCCTGCTCCTCCCTCTGCCTCTGCCTGCCACCCTGTCTGCCTGTTCTCACTCTCTCTCTCTCTAACTAATAAATAAAATCTTAAAAAAAAAAAAATGGCAAAGCCAGTCTTCATTGTCAAATCAATTAGCCAGATTGAATTTGCAGTCAGAAGTTGGTCTTCATTCATCAATTCATATAAACATATTCCTATGTCTCCCTGTGATGGATTTATCTTACTTTTGGATTCTATTTCTACACAGATGGGGGTGTAAAACTCAAAGACATGCCAGATGGTTGTTACCTGCATGAAACAAAACACTGATGTTCTCATATTCTTGTGAAGCTCTTTTTGCCCCCCCGGGATTGCCTCACTGCTTCTCCACACAGGAGAGAGCCACACATTTTCCAACTGTCCTTTTCTAGGTACCTCCTAAGTTTTTAGACCTGGGGATGCATATTTGGGATTTTGGGAGAAGGATCACCAAGAATGGGAGTCTGGAAAGGAAACCTGGCTGGCTGTTGCAGACCAAAGTTAGGAAAGAGTACAGATGGAAATTAACCAGTAACCAGTAACAGTCTCACCCACTCATCGCAGGGAAGACCATATGCACTGTTTGGGCACAGTTTCTCCCTAGAACCACTCTTGACATGTTGAGTCATTTCACTCTGTTATGGTAGGCTGTCCTGTGCATTGTAGGGTATTTAGCCACATCCTTAACCTCTACTTACCAAATCCTATTAGCAAACCCCTCCCATGCTCTGTGACAACCAAAAAGGTCTTAG
Source organism: Taxidea taxus jeffersonii (assembly GCA_003697995.1). Taxonomy (NCBI): domain Eukaryota; kingdom Metazoa; phylum Chordata; class Mammalia; order Carnivora; family Mustelidae; genus Taxidea; species Taxidea taxus. Next base: position 8,899 of record ML104687.1, on the reverse strand, counting down.
ACGTTGGCACACATGCCCCTGAGGAACAAAATACCCGTGGCTGAGAACCACCGCCTTAAGGTTCTCCCATTGGAGGACTGCTATCCTGGAAGATGGTAGCTTCACACAACTCATCTGCAACCTGGACACCAGAGTCGTAGAGGGGACCCAGTTTTCCTTCTCTTTCTAGTTTGCAGAAGGGGAACTTCAATCTCGTTTCCACTAGGCTAGATGGCAGCAGAAGGAGGGAGACTGGAGTATGGGCCAAGTGGTCCTTCTTGTAAGGGTGAGGGGAGGGAGTGGGCAGTGTTTTTCACCCTTGCTTCTAGCCATCAGCGCTGAGGAGAGAGTGGGGAACCTTCCGTAAGTGTAGTTTGATGACAGTTTGATGATCAGAGATGTTCCTCAGGGACCCCAAGAAATAACTGAAGAAGACTTTGGAGGGCTAGAGATCTTTTAACAACAGAAAAGGGCAGATGTTAGAAAACGTCTTTTTGACTTTTACAACCTATCAATCACCATACTGTTTCCTTCACTGAGAGTATCTTCCTATGAAAAAATGTCAACTGAATTTAGTGCTTGATGACTATAGTGTATAGTGACATCGTTTATTTACATTCTGGCTCCAGTTCTTTAACTTGTCGTGGCAACAGTCCACACTTTGCATAGCTAAGTTGTGAACCAAGGGTCTTTAGAGGGTCATGAAATCAATTCAAGACTTACAAATTTTGTTAAAAAAAAAATCTAATGGAATGGATAAATATCAGTGTATATGCTATTTAGAATAAGTATAATTTTATGAATCATTTGTTTCAGTTGTATACTTGTATATATAAATGCACACATGTGTACTGAGTCACAATGTCAAATAATATATTTCTAAGTGTGGGGATTGGTCAGTAAAGTTGAAAAAAGTACTGGTCTAGGAAAATATGAAAGAGCAACTATGCTGATTTAAAGCTGGATTGTGGTCTAATACGATCTTCAGAGCTTCTTCAGCGACCAATCAGCACTAGATACTGCCTATGCTTGATCCATATTCCTCAGTCTGTTCTGAAGTCACTTTCAGACAGCACCTTACACACCTAGTTCCTGTGTTTCTCTGCCTAAGAATGTTATCTCGTTGAGACAATGGGCTGGGGCCTTGTGAAGGTCAGGACAAAAGTCTCTGAGAGATATTGCCAGGAATTAGCTTCAAGTGGGGATGGGAGTTGGTGGATATAATTCCAGCTTCTTGATCCCTCAGTGGGACAATTCTAAAGTATTATACACTCTTTCTAAGAGGGTTACAACACAGACTGAAAAGAGGAAACCGAGTTTCAGATAAATTAAATGACTTACCCAAGGTCACATGCCAGTGACTTTTAGACTCAGGTCTGTTTTATTCCCATGTCCGCTAACTTATATCTGTGTTGTACTTTTTCTCCCAAGGTACACTTCCCTGCTCCATAAAGTTATTGACCTCTAACAATTTCTCCAAGTTAACCTACTTTGTTTTCTGGGACAGTCCTGAACCTGTGCCATTAATTCCCTTGAACTCCTCCATATGGCAGGGGCAGCAATTCCTATAAGCTCCATTTCCCAGGCTCCTAGGTCAGCTGGCTTCTTCTTGGCTTCAGGTAATGGGAGGCACTAGCAGAAAATCACAAAGAAGAAGAGAGATACCAGGATACTTGTCCCTCTTTCTCTGTCTCTGGTTACATCCCCAGTACAGCTCTAGTTTGGCAAGCACACCATAGTTCCAGCTTCCCCTACTTACTGGCACTTTCTGCTTTTGCAAATCTCCAGATAACTTGACAGTCTGTTTGGAATTTCAGCTCTTTCAGGACCTCCATAACCAATTCATGGTTTAATTTCCTCTATTTTATTTCTTATTTTTATTTATTTATTTGGATTTCCTCTCTTCAAATCTTAGAGTGGTTTCTATTTTAGTATTTGGAACTGATGTACTTTCTAATCTTATATTTCATTAAGAGTGATGGTGAGTCTTCTGAACTCAACATATGTAATGTAGGACCATGTTATTGATTAACTGATACTGCATTCAGGATCAGGCCCAAGATTCCTTGTCAATGTTTGTCTCTAATTACCAGGACTTTTTTTTTGTTTTTTGGTCTCATTTTTCCATTTGTCAAGTGTACCAGTGGTCTAGCCCAGGTTCCCTAGAAAACAGAGCCTAAGGCAAGGATTAAGTGATGATGTATTTGGGAATAATTGGGCAATGCAAAGCCATGGCAACAAGAGTGAGGAAGAAGGGAAGTCAGATAGGGAAGGATAGGAAGCAATGCAAGGTGGTGCATAATTATGTTGGTCATTGTTTCATGACAAAGTAACAGGAGGCCCAGCAGGTTGGCTGAGCAGGTGCATCTACTCAACTACACTGGACATCTCAGGACAGATTACTTGGAGAACCAGTACCCCAGAGTCATCCATCCAAAGGAAGGAAGAGAGGAAACTAACTGCCTGATACTCTTCAGTCTCCCATATCTGCATTCATCAAAATTTTCTTCATATAGAATCAAAACTTTCATGTTTCTGCCTTACACCATCCAGCCCCTCCAGTAGTTTACTCAAGAAGCCAGATTTCATGCTCTGCAGCTGGTGTATTGTCCGAGTATAGAAGGGGCAGGAAAAGCTGGATACCAGCATGAAGTTCCCTACACAGAGTTGGTAATCCATGGCAGAAGCTGTGAGTCTGAGAGGCAGATTGGGTGGAAAGAATCAGAGGGGGCCACATGTTATGGCTTGAATTGTGTTGACCTCCCAATTCATATGTTGAATTTCTAATTCTGCAGTACCTTTCGTGTGACTGTACTTGGAGATCAGGCCTTTTAAAAAGATGTGATTAAGTTAATATGAGGCCATTAGAGTAGGCCCTAATCCCATCTGATTTATGTCCTTATAAAAGGACTTTTAGATATACAAAGAGACATCAAGGATATGTGCACACAGAGGGAAGGCCGTGTGAGGACATGACAAGAAAGCAGCCATCTAGAAGCTAAGGGAAAGGCCTTAGGAGAAACTGGACCTGCCAACATCTTGGTCTTGAACTTCCACTCTTCAGAACTGTGAGAAAATAAATTTCTGCTGTTGAAGTCACCCAGTCTTTGTTATGGCAGCCCTAGAAGACTAATACAGCACATAATGCTTCTGATACAAACATTTCCAGAAAGTCCTTCTTTCTACATCTAAAAGTTCTGCCAAAGAATAAGCTTGTTCTTGGGGCACCTGGGTGGCTTAGTTAATTAAGGGTCCGAGTCTTGATTTTGGCTCAGGCTGTGATCTCAGGGTCATGATATCAAGCCCCATATGAGGCTGTGTGCTCAATGAGGAGTTGCTTGGACAATGTCTCTCTCCCTCTGTCCCCCTCCCAGCCCCCAACCCATGCTTCCACACCCTCTCTCTCTAAAATAAATCAATTCAACCAATCAATCTTAAAAAAAAAAATTAAAGAATAGACTTGTCCTTGCACAACTCTGACATGGTCATTTTGGCTTGAAATCCACTCAGTGGTGGGGAGGATTCATTTGTGTGTAAAGAAAAGGGTTAGGGTATAAGTATTTCAAAAACTGAAATACAAGTTGGTGAGTGAGGAGAGCTGTTTTGCGTTGTAGTTTTATAGTGAGTCCCCTTACAGATTCCAGCACAGTGAGCTCAGTATGTCCCTTCCTCTCCCAGATGGAAGGCCAGGTAGAGCAGAGGTGGCTTGTGTGAACCGGGAAAAACTTGCAGTTATGGTTGAGTGGAGTTTGCAGAGGGAACACAGAGGGTGAAAGTCAAAGAAACATGTTCCAGTGAGTCATCAAGTAAGGGGACCCTGAGGAACGTGACTCTGTGCTGCGACATCATGGGGAGTTAGGTGTCTGAGGTGGGGGAGGGAGATGGACCACAACAAGTCAGACCAGGTGAGCAATAGGGCTGCCTGAATGCACAGTGAAGTCAGAGGGCCCAAGTCCCAAGCGGGACTTCCTGGTACGTGCATTACTTGCATGACATGGGTGGGTCCAATCCAACCAAAGGCCAGGCACGGAAGTGATTTGTAAATGGATTAATAAGTGAATGACTGCTGCCCCTAAAACACCCTTCCAAATGATGCATTAGGACACATTGCCTATCTATTATCATCATATTGTATACCTTAGGTCATTTGGAAGTGGCTATAGCGGAACTAGATCCTGATTCATTCATTCAGCACATATTTACCATGTGTGCGCTATGTGCCAAGCAGTGTGCTAGGCCAAGTGTATGCAAAGAGGGACTCAGCTGGACACGGTCTGTGCTCTCTTGGCTTACTATCTCTTAAACACCATATAATTCAGATTATTTTACTTAACTGAATGATCATTACAATAAGTTGATATGATACACATTTTTTCTTTTATCCAGTTTCAAGGGTTAATCCCAAAGGGGTCCCTTAGTTTAACATGTTTTTTCCCCCAAAAAGAATTTGCTTAGTCTCATTCATAATTACCAAGATTTCAACTAAATGCTTTTTTTTTTTTTTTTAAGTAGTTCTTGGTTTCCTTAATAACATCTTATTATGAGGAAAAGAGCTCAGGCAGATGTGTGCCCAAATTTAACTCTGTCATTTGCAAACTGGGTAAGTTTTAATTTCTGTTAGTTTCAATATATGATATAGAGAAAATACACACCTCCAAGGTGGTTGAGAGGATTATATGAAATAATGTGTACTTAATAGGTACTCAATAAATGCTTATAATGTGGAATCATACTGCATTTACATTCAATTTGTGGAAACTAAATGAAGAAAAAGGAAGACAAAAAGCTATTTAAATGGCATACGTTTTGATATTCCCGAAACACTTCATAATAATTTATTTATCTATTTAAAGATTTCATTTATTCTGAATTAATCTCTACACCCAACATGGAGCTCAGACTCACAACCCAAGATCTAGAGTTGTGTGCTCCACTGACTGAGCCAGCCAGGCATCCACTTAATAATGACTTAAATTTTTTTTTATTTATTTACTTTTTTTTTTTCTTAAGAGAGAGTGAGCACAGGGAGAGGGGCAGAGGAAGAGGGAGAGAATCTTAAGCAGATTCCCTGTCAGGCTTGGAGCCTGACAACTTGGGGATTGTTCTCACAGCCCTGCGATCATGATCTGAGCCAAAACCAAGAGTTGGATGCTCAACTGACCAAACCACCAAGATGCCCCTATAATAATTTAAAAAAAAAATTGAACTGAGAAAAGAAGGATTAGAAAACTACCACATTGAGTGGCACCTGGGTGGCTTAGTGGATTGGGCCTCTGCTTTCAGCTCGGGTCATGATCTCAGGGTTCTGGGATTGAGGCCCGCGTTGGGCTCTCTGCCTGCTTTCCCCTCTCTCTCTGCCTGCCTACTTGTGAGCTCTCGCTCACTGTCAAATGAATAAAATTTAAAAAAAGAAAATCTAAAAAAAAAAAAAAGAAAGCTACCACATTGAAAGTAGGCATAAAGCCTTTCAAAAAGTCCAGTGGAGTCAATTTTCTTTCAGTACTAGGTATCTCTTTAGGTGAACACCAGGTGAGGGAGTTGGCTTATATTTTTGGGCCATGCTGCAGCCCTGACCCAAGATTGTACCTTTAAAAACCAGAATTGCACTCAGTACAGCAAGATGCTCACATTGTAAAAAGCCAACCAAGAGTATAGAAGATGCAAGTCTTCCATCTCAAGCTAATCCCAGAATATATTCGGTGAGGGAATGAAGAGCAAAGTCACTGGCATTCCTTAAATTGTGCATTTTTCCTTAAGATAATTTATAAGTCCAGTTCTGCTAATACCCTGGGAGATGATAATGATCCTCCATCTAGAGAAGACCCTGTTTATCCATGCCCTGTGCATTCCATTGCAGTTAGAGTTACTAAGATATGAGAAGAAATCTTCACAGTGTACTTTTAGAAATACACATTAAAATGAAGGATATATAATAAGCTAATAGAACTTACTGAATGCATGTTTAATCTTCCTGTCTCATATATTTTTTAGGTTAAGCATGGTATGAAGAATGGAGTATTTTGGTCCTTGTTGGGATTTTTTGGTATCAGACAGTACATTGTGGAGTGTAGATAGTGAGAGGCAGAATAATTTTCATTTAATGACTTTCTTTTCTCTCTTGACCATTGTCAAAAAATGCATTGCTTTTGAAGGAGGATTCTGGAAAGAACAAAATAAAGAAACCAGCATTGATAGGCATTAGTAATCACTATTTAAACAAGTATTTTCAATACATATTGTAGGTCATATCTCCAAGAGGAAACTGAATTTTTTTCAGATTTCTACATTTCTATGAACACTAGATAAAACTCACAGATAAAAATCCTTATGTTACTTCGTCTTATGATATTTTCCCACTTCCTATTAAAAAAGAAAAGAAAAACTAACTCCTAGGGGTGCTTGGGTGGCTCAGTGGGTTAAGCCTCTGCCTTTGGCTCAGGTCATGATCTCAGGGTCCTGAGATCGAGCCCCACATTGGGCTCTCTGCTCAGCAGGGAGCCTGCTTCCCCCTCTCTCTCTGCCTGCCTCTCTGCCTACTTGTGATCTCTCTCTCTGTCAAATAAATAAATAAAATCTTTAAGAAAAAAAAAAGAAAAGCTAACTCCTAGACTAATTATTTTTAGCAGCACATATCTTTCTCTATCATCAAATATTAAGTTTGAACACAAATGAAATTAGTGGAATATTTCTGATTTTTTACTCATAATTCTTTTTTTCCAAAGCAAATACCAAAGTTCAATACACACATGTGCACATTTGCCATTTTACCACATCTTTTGCAATATAAATAACTTATCAATTTTAGCTACACATTACATTGAGTGAAAATAAATGAAGTAATGAGGAACTGCATATTGATTTCTCTTGTTTTTATAACTTATGATACAATGAATAAATTCTATTAGCTCTTACATCATTTTAATCTTGAATTGCCTTCTTTTAGTAACCTATTTTATAGTAACATGTTTTGTGATTTATTTCCCAATGGTTTTTAATATGCCTCAAAATAAGATTTAACACACTCATTAGAATTGGAAAATTAAGTCAGATTTTTTCTGAAAGCAAATCTGACCTGGCAGTTTGGTTTGACAAAAGGGACAGTCTTTGCTAGTTGGGTTGTCTGGCAAATATTTTCCACAAATTGAATGGGCTGAATCTACAGGTTCATGGTTTTGACAAAAATATATATAAAACATGTGACAAGATAAAAAGGATTTTATTTAAAAATACTATACTGACAAAAAAGTATGAAAATTAAGACTATTTCCATTTTCCCTCCCTTTTTCTGAGTACATTGGCTTAAACACATGCCTCTAAGAGAAAAAAAAAGTAACCAGTATAATCAATCATTTGATAAGTCTTGGCAAAGTCTGTTTTGATATTTATCAAGATTGAAGTGAATTATAGTGAAGGACCATAAGGACTGGGTATCAGGTAGCTTTTAAGTCTTTGCTTTCAACAAAATTGAAGACAATCAAAATAACAATGTAAGATTAGCAATAATGTTTGATGGAGATCACACATGATATATTACTAAGGGTTCAAAGAGTTCAGTGATGGCTTAACAACGAAACCCTTATTGTATGAATATAGTTTCTCAGAGTTTACTTCTATACACATAAAGAATAAGAATGGAACCAATGTTAAACTTGTTCTCATTCTAGTATTCTGTAAAATTTGTCCACAGTACATAATCTAATTTTTTTAAGATCTGATTCTTCTTAATAAGAGATTGATTTCAGGGACGCCTGGGTGGCTCAGTTGGTTAAGCGGCTGCCTTCGGCTCAGGTCATGATCCCAGCGTCCTGGGATCGAGTCCCACATCGGGCTCCTTGCTCAGCGGTGAGCCTGCTTCCCCCTCTGCCTCTGCCTGCCTCTCTGCCTGCCTCTCTGCCTGCCTCTCTGTCTGCCTGTGCTCACTCCTGCGCTCTCTCTCTATCTGACAAATAAATAAATTTTAAAAAAAGAGAGATTGATTTCAGTGCAATTTTGATTTCTGATCAATAAGCTTTAATCAAAACTTGTGATACATGTATATTGTTTTGATCAATTGTGAATAATAGGACTAAGAATAATTGGACTGATAACTTAATCTAGAGGGAAATTATTAACTTTGAGTATCAATTTATAGAGATATTTTTGTTGCAGAAAAAGATAGTGGGGCATCACCAAAAGACTTTTAGGCTTAAGCATATTACACTGGGATAAAATTCTTCAGATGAAATAGGATGGGAATATGAGATCAGAGAGAGAAAGGAATTAAAAAATTTCCAACTGTTAAAGAAGAAATATATTCTCTATTTATAGAAGAGAATGATGGACATCTCAAATTGCTATGGTATTTAGATTCCATTGCATACATTTTGCTTTATTTTTTAAAAGATTTATTTATTTATTGGGGGGTGGCAGAGGGAGAAGGAGAGAAAATCCCAAGCAGACTCCACTCCAAGCTTGAGCCCATGACCCTGAGATCATGACCTGAGCTGAAACCAGGAGTCAGATGTTCAACCGACGACACCTCCTAGTTGCCATCCACCACTGCATACATTTTTTTTAAAAGACTTTATTTATTCATTTGACAGAGAGACAGAGATCACAAGTAGGCAGAGAGGCAGGCAGAGAGAGAGAGAGAGCAAGAGAGAAGCAGGCTCCCCGCTAAGCGGAGAGCCCGATGCGGGACTCGATCCCAAGACCCTGAGATCATGACCTGAGCTGAAGGCAGAGGCTTAACCCACTGAGCCACCCAGGCACCCCACCACTGCATAAATTTTAAAGTGTTAAATAAAGGCTTTATTTTTATTTTTTAAAAGATTTTATTTATTTATTTGACAGACAGAGATCACAAGTAGGCAGAGAGGCAGACGGAGAGAAAGGAAGGAAAGCAGGCTCCCTGCCAAGCAGAGAGCCCTACGTGGGGCTC
>RCUC01142137.1:0-17232 GCA_003697995.1 Taxidea taxus jeffersonii | reverse complement strand
ACACACACACACACACACACACACACACACACACACACACATATACACGATAAAGACCACAATCTTAGATCTTAGGCCTGCAAAGCCTAAGATAGTCACTACCTGGCCCTTAGGGAGGACCTTCTATTCCCTTCATCCCTGCCTGTCTTTCTGGATTGGTTCCAATGGCAACATCTGATTGCATCGCGATGTAATCAGTCCTCTGTGATTATCAGTAAATGCATGGTGTTTCAGAGCACGCAGAGAATCTAATTTTGCCATCCACATTTTCATATACAAGAGTCAGAGTAGACGGCTGGTGCTGACAGTTACGTGGGACATCTGCTGTCTGTCCCCTCACAGCATCTGCTCTGTTTCTTTGAACCACAGCACTGCTGTTTTCATTTGGGGACAACCCCCTACTCGTCTTAGCACTTGAGTTTGCTGAGGCAACAGCCCAGGTTCCAGAAGGGAGTTTTAAACCCGCACTGGGCCAATGAGTTGAAAATCTGTGATTGCCTTTTAGAAACTTGGCAGAGTAGGGGTGAGGGATTGAGAAGGTGCCTCTTCCCATTGCCCTTGGAAGGGGGAGGATCTCACCAGACCACTGGGGTGGGGGAGTGAGCCCAAACAGAGGAAGGTGGAGATGAGAGATAGAGAGAGGGAGACTGGGTCTGGTGATGTCAACTGACCCCATTAATGACTATTTGTGTCCCAGCTTCTCTTCTTCCCAGCTCTGTGACGTTGGTAGAATAACCATCAAACCATTTCTGAGAATAAATGGGGGTGCTCATAATTATTTTGGAGGTGTCCCAGGCAAGCCAGTATATATGGTCACTCTGGACTGGAGCAAATTACTTTAGATCTCACGGTCTCAGGTTCTCCATCTGAGGAATATCCGTCTCCAAAGAGATGCCATGAGGATTAGATTATGTGATGTACATCTTTACGAGACTGCCAGGCCCACCACCAATTACTCAGATGGGCTTGCTAGCCTTGCTGTCATTGTTTTTTCATTAATTGTCTGCCCCCAAGCACCTTGAAATTACCTCCCATACTTAGAGAACTTCCTTTCTGGGCCAGTGGTGCTCACTGTGGTGCTGCTCCACCCTGCAGCCAGAGGTCACTCCTGGTTTTGGAGCTACCACACCCGATTCTATTCTCTTCTCTGAGATTGTGTGAGCCATGTGATAGACTTTGATAAGTCCTTATGCACTTACACAAGCTAGGTGGATTTTTCCTGTTTATAACTAATTCATAACCAGTAAAACTCCCTAGATCCAACCATGCCTATAATCCTCCCCCCGCACAGAATTTTCAGTTAAACAAGACAATCATCCTTCGAATTCCATTTAATTTGGATCCTTATCATTCGCAGCCAAAGCCTATCAATTAATACACATACATACTTGCTATCAATTTAGGGTGGGGGGAGGAAATGTAGAAAAGTAAAAACCACAGTTCTTATATAAAACCTTTAAACTACAATTCCTTAAACATTCGCCTAGCTTAGAAAATGCAAAGCTTCTGGTGTGTTGTGGTCCCCCTTGGCAGGGCTGCAGGAGTAAGTTGAATCCTTCCATGTGTTTTGAGAGGTGATTTTCTCTAGAAAGGCCCATCTTTCTTCCCACTGTGGACTTGTGATTCTCGAAAATCTAGAGTACCTTGTGGCCGTATAAAAAGGAAAAGAAAACACAGCACATTCGGATTACCATACAACAACCCCCCCCCAACTCCCTATAAAAAAGTGAAACCCAAGAAGGTCAGGTTTTCTGAATACAGACCTTTGTGAAAACCCTTGATAATTTATCTTATCAACACCCCCAAATAATTTATTTGGATATGAATGAGGGTTTCAACACAAGAGAAAAAATATATATAAGCAGCTCTGGAAATAAAATGTCCATTCATGCTCCAAGTTCATGCTTCTGACATTATTCCTATATGCCTGTCAGGGCTGAGAGAAGGAAGAGGGAAAAAATCTGAGCACTAAGACCAGGACTTTGCTTGTGCTGTACTTCTATGGGTAGGCATGGCCACTGATGCTACCTCAGAAGGAGGGGTTCCTGACACCTGGGATTTGGTTCTGGAATGTCAGCCCAAACCTGGATGAGAGTGGGACCTAGAGGAGAGTCTTGTTTTTAAGAGAAATCCAACTAATGCATTCAGAGACATCGGTTATGTGGGCATGATTTTAAATATCATTTTAAAACATTATACAGTAGAATTTAACTTCAGTGTACATTTCTGTGAATTTTAATGTATCTATGTGTTGCATAACCACTTCTTGGTAATCAAGATACAGAGCAGTTCTATCAGCTTTCCCCCACAAGAAAATCCAGCCTCCTGCTATTCCCTTATAGTCACTACCCTCCCCCCCCCCATACATAACTCCTGGCAGCCCCTGTCCTGTTCTCTATCAATATGTTTTTTCTGCTTTTTCAGGAAGTCATATAAATGGAAATGTACAGTATGTAGTTTTTGAGACTGCTTTCTTTCACTCAATATAATGCCTTCCAGATTCAAAGAAGGTGCCACAGATCTCTACAGTTCATTCCTCTTATTGTTGAGTTGTCTCCATCACGTGGATGAACCCCAGACGAGCCCACCATTCGCCCACTGAAGGTCACTTCAGTTGCTCTCATGTTTTTGCAATCATGGATGGAGCTGCTATGAACATGTGTGTCCAGGTTTGGGTGTGAATGTAAGTTTCTTTTCCTCTAGGGTGAATACCCAGCAATTCGAGCCCAGGGTCATCTGGTAAGAAACTGAAAAACAGCTTTCCAGAGTGACCATACCATGTGGTGTTCCTAAAAGCCATGTGGGAGCTCCCATTTTGCCTCACGCTCTCCTGCACCGCCGCTGTCCAGGCTCTATTACAGCCTTTCTCGGATGTTTGCGGCACTGTCTCGTTGTGGTTTTCCTTGGCATTTCCCTGATGCCTAAAGACAGAGAAAAATCTCATCACATGGGTATTTGCCTCCCATATATCCTCTTTACAAAGAGTCTGTTCAAGTCTTCACTGATTCCTTAATTGGGCTTTTTGTTTTCTTACTGAGTTTCAAGAATCTTTTACATATTCTGGATAAGTGATTTGCAAATATATATTCTAATATGCAATTTGCATATATTTTCTCCCAATAACAGATCTGATTTAGCAGTCTTTCCACAGTCTTTTAATTTTTAATTTTTACAGAGTCAATTTTATTCATTTTTTTTCTTTTATGGGTTATGCTGTTGGTATCAAATCCAGAAACTTTTCCCAACCACAGGTCACAAAGCTGTTTTCCTATTCTTGGCTTTGATTCCATTTTTCCATTTGTTTCGTGTGTGTCCATGATTGTGTATTCGGGGATTTTTTATCATGGCTACTTTAAGGCCTTTGTCTGAAAATTTTAGTATCTGTGTTACTTCACTGTTGGTGTCTGTGAACTGTCTCTTCCATAAGTGGTGACATTTCCCTGGCTCTTTATAGATCAAGCAATTTTAGATTTTATCCTGGACATTTTGTCTATTATGTCATGAGACTCAGAGTCTTGTTCAAATCCTGTGCACCACAATATTGCTTAAGAGTTTGGGTATGAGAGGGGTGCCTTGGTGGCTCAGTCTACTAAGGGTCTGCGTTCAGCTCAGGTCATGATCCAAGGATCCTGGGACCGAGTCCTGCATCAGGCTTCTGGCTCAGCAGGGATCCTGCTTCTCCCTCTGCATGCCATTCCCCTTGCTTATGCTACTCTCTCTGTCTGACAAATAAATAAAATCTTAAAAAAAAAAGTTTGGGTATGAAAGACTAGAGAAAAGAAGGCGAGAGGGTGGAGGACATTCACACTCTCTGAGTGCAGGCATGTCCCTTTACCAGAACAAGGCTAGCAGGCTCCTCTGGGCTCCTCCAGGAGCTCTCTCCATCTCTGTCCTAGCACCTGTGACTGGGTTTGGGGATCAGGTCACTTGATACCAGAAGTGGAAATCTGCTCACCACCAGTTTGGTGGGTCTTCAAATTCCAGTCTTCCCTGATCTACCTACAACGATTTCCTCATCAGAGTCTTCCACTCACGGTCCCGTGCAATCTTCCCAGTCTCTATAGATTTATTCAGTGGGAGAGAAAGAGAAAACTGCTTATCTCACCTGGAACCAGTAGGGCCAACATCATTTTTTAAGACTGATCCACTGGGACGCCTGGGTGGTGTTGGGCTCCACCCTGGGCATGGAGTCTACTTTGAAAAAAAAAGACGAAGAGCAATCCATCCATTCATTCCACATGTTTATTACAATTGTCCTTGTGTCACGGTCCCGTATATACTTGCCACTGGTACCACTGATGTGAGTTTCTCCAGCTCCAATTTCATTCATCCCCAAGTCTGGCTTGGTTGTGGTTTGGTAGCCCAAGACAGAAAAGTGCAGAGGGAGCATGCTTCATGGCAAGTCTAATACAGGATCTTAAGTGACTCCATTTCTCTGTTCATCCGTGCTTCCTGTAACGTTGGCTTCATCTCTGGACTGCACCTTCTGCCCGTTCTGGCCTCTCATCTTGGGGACAACAGAATAGTTCCCAGGTATCTAGGACATAGGTCTTCTTTAATCATTTAGCACAAACTAGGGAAAGAGCGGGGGTCTCACAGTATCTCCTGTATCGGCCTTAAGTTTTTTCTTTTGGCTAGCCTATATTGGGCTATATGTCTATGCCTAAGCCATCATCAAAGCCAGAATGGGGAGAATGTGAAGCTTGACAGAAGCTTCCATGAGCTCCCCTATGTATCTGAACGTGGAATCAGTCCCGCCCAATACTTGTGCCTGGGAATACGGGAGACGTGATTTTCCCAAAGGAAAATCAGAGTGTAAACAATGGGAGAAAGGACAAGTGGGTAGATAGATGCAATGGAGCTAAACCATGTAAATTAATTTTGAATGCAAACATCAGAAGTGGTAACTCATCCTTACATAATTATTTCAAATGGCTTGTTGTTTATGTAAACAATTACGTCCAGAGGTTCAGACGTCAGGAGTGGCTTGATTACGATCCCTCTACGTTTTGTCTTTCATTTTCTGTGAGGCACTCTTCTCCTCCTCCTCCTCAGCCTCACTTCCCGAAATGGCCCAGCTGTTCTAGGATTCAAATCACCAATGCCTCTACCTCCAGAGGACGTTTCCAAGGAAAACATGAGTTCGGCACTGACTGGGCCAAGCCATATCTAGGAAAACATTACACATTGATGGGCTTACACCTGGTTTTTCAGACATAATCCTGTGGCCAAAAAGGTGGAATTACTCTAGTTTTCTTGGGACATTCAGGTTCCACCACTGTAGTTGGACATGAAGTCAGTTTTTCTGAGAGACATGGGGTAACTGGGAGGAGGGAGAGTGTCTCCTGAGGGCACTGCTGGAAGGAACATGGGCAGTTAGACCCTGGATGGGCATGAAAAATACCTACAAATACCAGGGCACCTGGGTGGCTCAGTCGGTTAAGCACCTGACTCTTGATTTTGGCTCTGGTCATGGTCTCAGGGTCATGGGATCGAGCCCCATGTCAGGCTCCCTGCTCAGCTCTGAGTCTGCTTGAGATCCTCCCTCTCCCTCTGCCCCTTACCCTGGCTCATACGTGCATGGTCTCTCTCTCTCTCTCTTTCTGAAATAAATAATTAAAACTAAAAAAAAAATACTGACAAAAACTACCAGACATAGAATCATGTCCTTTTAAAGCAGAGAATGGGTCTCCTTCATTCTGAATTTCCACAATATTCACAGTCAATGGCACTGAGTAGGTACTCTTGATCAATTTTAGAGGACTGGACTAATGAGTTCAAACCACCAGAATAGATTAGAATAAAATTCTAATCACATTTAAAAATAGGATTCACAGTCCAAGGGCTAATTCCAATTGTAGGCACTATAATGGAGAGACATACTTTGTTATAGCTGTGTCTCTAAAAACCTGTCAAAATATTTTGAAGTTAGGTAATAATTTGGTATATATTAAGATTCTATCTTCAAAAATCTTTTTTCAGTGAACACAGAGCATTGAGGACAAGGCAAAACCAATGTCAGAACATTCATTTTATATCATTTTATCTTGGCTTCTAGGCTAAAAGCTTGATAAATTGACACACATCACAAAACTCAAAACTCAGACAGTTCTTAGGAAGGGAACCATGATCACTGAACACCCAGGCCTGGTGAGTGATTCTGAAAGTCAATGCTGGAGAAGCTCAAGGAGGATAAAAACCCTCTCACACTCCTGGGCAAGGTGAGATTTGGGCAGAGTCCTGGGGGTCAGTAAGCCGATCCTAAAAGTCAGGAACAGTGTTGCGGGTGTAGGGGGGGTTGGGAGGGTGAAGCATCCATGGCAAAGGCTAAGAGCCAAGAAAAGGGAGGGGATGATGCACTGGGGGGGTCCCTGAGGACCCCCCCTGGAAGACCTACGGGACTCAGCATATGGTTATGTTCATGGCTCTGATTTATTACAGCATAAAGAAACAAAACGAATCATCAGAGGGAGAAGGCACCTGGTTTTCCAGAGGAAACCAGAGCTACTTTCCAAGGGTCTCTCCCCCTGGAGTCACACCCTCCAGCAACGAGTTGTGACAACACGTGTGAAACATTACCCACCAGGGAAGCTCATCAGAGAGTTGGGGCCTGAAATTTTCACTGGTGGCTCATCATGGGACAGCCTCTGCCTGGCATGTGCCAAGATGCCAGTGTCCCAGAAGGAGAGCAGGTGTTCGGCAGAAACCATATTGTTTTGTCTAAACAGTTTAGGCTCAGGGAGGCTCTCTATGAGTCAGGGTGTTGGGAACCCTCCCCAGATCCCAGTTCCCAGATGCCAGCCAAGGGCCAGCCCTCTCAGCCCAGACTTTCAAACCCCTAGCTTCAGGCCTGCTATGGCGACTCCCTTCTGCACAGACATTCCAAAACTCACCCTTCAGGTTAAGGCTCTTAACTCCTCTAATTGCAGGGACTAGCATAATAATAAATGACACCTGAGCGCCCCCCACCCTGCCCTGTGCCAGTGATTGGGTGAGCTATTGCCTCGGTTTCTTTTTTTTGAAAAGTGGCTGATCTAATTAACCCTGGCCAGAGGTGAGAACACCTGCTCCCCTTGGAGAAGATGATGAGCATCCCCTGCCTCCCCTGCTTCCATCCCCTCTCCTCCACAGCCTCTGATGGAATGCAGGGGAGGGAGGCAGGGGCTCCTCTGAGCCTGTGCAGACACAGACAGGATTCCTCTCCACTCACCCCACCCCATCCTGGCTTCAGAGAGCCTCAGGCCGATGAGCAAAGTGGGAGAAACGGGCCAGGTAACAGGTGGATTACCCTGCCTTTCAAACACTTTGAGAATGAGCACCTGCATGACTTCATTTCTCTCATGAAGATCAGGAGACAGCCCAGATGCACAGGGATACAGGAATCGCTCTAGAACCATGCTTGGTATCCAGGGTAACCAGAAAGCGTTTGCAGAAGAAACAAGTGCATCAGTAAGTGAATACCAGGATGAATGAAACCTGACGGTGAGTGGAGAAATGTTTCAAAAATGACTTCCCTTGGGTTTAGTGGAACAGAATTTACTAACTCAGTCTGTTGTCAGCTGTGGCCAGCTCAACCCCGTGGTTACAAGAAGCTCTTACTCCTGCACTCAGAGGCTCATGGGGCCACGGCCCCATGGCAGATCTGGGCTGGGCTCCACCGGGCTTGATGCCATTGGGGACTCAGGTCAGCTCCACACTTGTCCTTCCCAGTGCGATCGGAAAGGGGCCACTCTTCCTATGGCCGATCCCTAAGAACCAGAGCAGGATGAACTGTGGGAGCACATTGGATGTCTTTGCTTTTGTCACTTCCACGGATGTGAAATTGATCATAGCAAATCACAGAGCCAAATCCATACCAAAGGGGTATGAAGCATCCGTCCGCCCACAAAGGGAAGGGAAGAGGGTGAACATCTGCTGAACCATAATCCCAGCTGTCCCATGAGCCACAGCCTTGCACTTACTGATATATATGTACACACGCACATACACACTAGAATCCGAAACACCCTCCTGAAGAGAAAAATTACCGTGGCCCCTAAACCGCCACGTGCCAGTGACCTCAAATGCTAGCGGCACCAAGGATAACGGAGAATGACCCCAGGAAGCTTCTTGCCAATTCTGGGGTAGAGGAGGGGAGATCATCACTCCTCCTTTAACAGGTGGATCCAGCCCACACCTTAACCCCAATTCCAACTTACAGGGCAGCTGCCGTCCTGGCCCGGGGACCCTCATCTCTTTACATGTAAATCGGTTGCCTGCCACCACACTAAAGAACTCTCCATGGGTTGTCTGGAACTCCTAAATCAGTCCCGCAGAGAGCCTGGCGGTTACACTGGGCAGGCTCCCCATTGGGCATGACTGATGCCAGACTCAAGGCAATCATGGAGTCCTGGCTTTGTGAAGCCAGGCCCCACCATGTACATCAGCTCAAGAGAGACATCCACTTCCCCCCACCCGTGAGGCCAGTAGTGGTATGTTTGGGCCTCAGCAAAGGACGGAAGGTGCTGGAAACACATCGGATTCTCCTGCATCACATGGCATTCATGAAAAAGCACCCGCCAGCCTTCTTTAATATCTATTTGGCCCCCAACTGTGTCCTTACTTTTCTACAGTGGAGAGGACAGAGATGGACAGCCAGGTGCCTCCATCCCATTGGGGTACCCAGGCCCCTGGGGGGGACATGAAAATTTTCTAAGGTTTCATAGGCAGGGACATGACAAGAGCATCAATTTCCAGACCTTCCACTGACATGTGTCCTGTTTGGCATTTCCTCCTTCACACTCCTTCCACTATATAAAAAAATGGGCTTCTCAGTCAAGATACAAACATAAAACGGACAGCACGCTCAGAGTGCGCAACCCCAGGAGAGTTTAAGAGAGGAAATGTTTATAAAGGGCTGGGTGGGGCACAGGAAACAACAAAGGGTAAGGCAGCCTGTATGGGCTGGTGAGGCCTGAGCAGGGTGAGGGGATGGAGAAGTTTCTAGAACCTGACAGGGGAAGCTGTGTAAAATGGGAAGGAGCTACAGCCTTCTGGAGCAGGTGCAGCCACCCTGAGTCCCCCAGTCCCCCTCCATCCCACAGATGAGGCCTGGGAACACATGTCCAGCATTACCCTCCTCTCTTCCCTGCCACCCCCTGCCAGGACCTCCCACAGGCCAAATCCAACCTGAAGCCATAAGGAGAAGGGTGAACAACAAAAGCCGTCCCCGCTGAAAAGGTATCCCCCATCCTGAACCTTAGAAAAGTGCCCTCCCCTGCTGCTGAGAGTCCTTCAGCGCACCAAACAAAGGCATATCTGGAAATCTCATGAACTTGGCTGATAACTGGGTACCGCGCCTGGTCTAGAACCAGGAACCACACCCCCTTGCATGAGGCAGAGTGTTTTCAAGTCTCCATTGTCACTGAGGTGGAAGAAGACCCCAGTACCAACGTCAGCACTGGTTGTTTTTGGCATAGAACTTGAAAGGAGCCCAAACCATGGAACTGCACAGAGCAGAAGCCTTCCTTCCATTCCCGTCTGTTTGTTTACGTCCACAGTGTCTCGGCGCTGACACCCACAAAAACAAAATGGTGTGAACAAGATTCCTGCCGACGCCTGCCTCTTTCAAATCCCAAGACCCATTCATAAATGCAGTCACGGGGGGAAACAGTCCCGCCTGGCACAGTAAGTGAAATGTCTCTCAGAGTGTCTTACCTTCTTAGGATTAATCATTCTTTATCACCAGCTATGACGTATTTATACCGTTCTGATCAATGGCATTCTACGAAGACCTGGAATGATAATTGAATTAAAAATAACTTATTTTAAAATTTAAAGACTTGTAGTCAACGAAAACACTTAAAATTTAAATTTCAAATCACGAACCTATTTTTGTCACAGTCAGTGATGTGTAATAGTCATTAATAAAGAACTTCTATGACTACAAATATGATACATTAAGACCATATTTCTGCCAAGGGAGTAAACTTCAGAAAAAAAAAAAAGAACAATGCAGAATTTCTCACAATGGAAGTGGACCTTGTACATGATTTTCTTTCAAATCCACGATGACAGGTATCAAAGACAATGGTTTTGGGCTTCAATGGCACATACTTTGAAAGTCGTATAACAGGTCCCTTTAAAAATATCAATATTTACAGCATGCCACAAATTATATCCCTATATTAATTTTGCTTCTATATTATATTTCTTCATATGTACAACATATAAAATGTATGTAAAATAAATACATATTCTATTTTAATAATGTATAATACATACTTATGTATTAACATAAGATATAATTTCTGTAATTATATCCAAATACATGTGGAAACCTATTATAAAACATTTAGCCGAGAGCTTAAAGATGTGCGAGTGCAGACGTGATTTTCAAAGCCGGCGGAGATGCAAGGACATGAATCCGCAGAATACAGCAGGGGTCAGACATCTTGCAGGGGTCAGGTTTACCCAACGTATGCTAGGCAACAAGGAGGGCAATAAGTAAAATCCATACACAATGTCACGGGACAGCTACATCCAGGACCCAACAACAAAGGTGACAGTGTCAGGAAGACACAGGTTGCTGTGAACCGAGACGATCACAGTAGCTGTCCCAGAGGAGCAAAGACTAACCCAGGATTTGAGAGAGGGTTCAGGTTCACCTAGGTACATGGAGGAGACCCAGGGAAGTTTGGAAAAGGCAATCAGTAGGCTTATGGCCCCTGGATCTTCTCATTTGCGATCAGATCAACCTGTTGACACCAGTCCTTCTCCACCATAACCACCCCACCACAACAGCGGCAACAACAGTATCACTCGTGTATTTGTTGAACACTATTTCTAGGTACTGGTCTGGATATTGAGACAAAGGGACATACCTTGTAGGATTCTTGCACCTGTTCTTAACCACGATCCCATGCTGCTTCTCTTCCGTCTGCCTGGGTGTCATTCATGCAGCCATTCCTTCATTTATTTCATTCAGCACCTAACTGCTGCGAGTGGACGGTGTGCTATGTACTCTACATCTGTGTGTCAAGATACCTGAACCGTTGGTAAGCTCTCCCTGCATTGATTGCCTTGGAGAATCTCACTCTGGTATGGTTCAGTTCTCCGATGGAAGGCCAACCCCCCTTTCCAAGCCTTGGAGGAGAACCCTGCTTTCTCTGCTCTCCTTCCCCTGATCCCCCAGCCTCAAGGTCCAGCTCGAAATCCCACCTGTCCCAGCCAGTCCCTGAGGGCCCACCTCTCTCTGAACCCCGATGTTTCATACAGCCCATCACACCACCTGGCCCATAGCCCACAGAGCTTCACATCATGCTTCTGATCAGAGCATACACTAGGCTGCCCCCTACCCTCTGAATCTCTCCAAGACTTCTGGATCAGTGGCCCTGGCTGAGATGAGATTGAGATTTCATCCAGCTATGCATTTCTCCCCAATGGACAGTACCTGAAACAAGAGACAATGTTTTTCTCATATAGATATGGATGGTCCAGGGCCAGCACAGTAGCTCTGAGAACATCAAGGCCCCAGGCCCCCTTTGTCGTGCTCCTCAGCCTACAGCTTCTCACTCATGAACCCAGGTCCTGCTCCAGGTTGGACCCCCGAGTCCCAGCAGAAGAAGGGCAGTGGGATGGAGGGAGGGAATGCTCTCTCTCTTCTTAGGATCATTCTCAGAACTGGAACACAGTACTGAGGCTTTTATTCCACTAAGTAGAATTTCATGGCCACAACTCCCAGCAAGCCTGGATGGGAAATCTAGTTCTTATTCCCCATGGTCATGTGCCAGGCAAAACATCTGGGCTTCCAAAAACAAAGGAAGCACAGATACTGAGGAAGAGCCACCAAAGAGCCATAGCCTCTTTGCCTGGCCTCGACCCATTTCTCCAGCCCAGCCTCCACCCTCCGGTCCCACTTTCCCATGGATTTCAAGGACCAAGGCACAGAGCTTCCATGTCTGTAACCAACCCTCCCTCCCACCCCCCTCCGGGAAAATTTTTATTGTTAAGTAATATCAATTATCATTTCCCAGGGACTTGTTCCTCTGAATTATAACGTTGAGCATTTGGGAACACATGTTCATAGATGGCTTTCCATTTCTCCCATTTTGAAGCAAGAAATGTTTTCTGCTTATAGCCAACAATACTGTATGACACACTTAAACATTTGTTAGGAGCATAGGTCTCATGTTCTGTGTTCTTCCCACAAAGAAAAAAGGAGACATAAAAACTTTTGGGGGGGGGGATGGTTCTGTTTATTACCTCAACACCACAGTTGAGATTGTTTCACAGATTTGCTTTCCTATGTTCAGACTCATCAAATTGTACGCGTTAAGATATGTGCATTTTTTTGTGTATCAATGGCACCTCAACAAAGCTGCTTAATGATAAATAAATAAGAACCTTTTCCTGCTGGGTTAGTTTGTTGGCCATCGTGGGGAAGCGAGCAGGAGCCCCTGGGAGGTGGTTACATGGCAGCCAAGGGCTGTTCAGACATGGACAGGATGTGCCCTTCCAATGGACCAGCACGTCTGTCGGGACACTCATTTCCTAGCACTGAAATCTCCTCCAGTTCTTTAAGTGGAAAAGGAATTTGGTAAAGGGTATCGGGGGCCCACAGACTCTCTGGAAGGAGCACGAATCAGGCATCTTGGAGACTAGGCAGCTGGCAATAACACCATGGGTGCCATCCCATGGCGAAATGACAGTTCCCCTAAAGGCAGAAAAGCAATGACTTGGGGGCAGAAAACCAAAGAAAAGTTGAATTTAAAGAAAAGACTATTTAAAGGAGGGGCGCCTGGTGGCTCAGTGGGTTAATGCCTCTGCCTTCGGCTTAGATCATGATCTCAGGGTCCTGAGATCGAGCCCCACATCGGGCCCTTTGCTCAGCGGGTAGCCTGCTTCCTCCTCTTTCTCTGCCTGCCTCTCTGCCTACTTGTGATCTCTGTCTGTCAAATAAATAAAATCTTAAAAAAAAAAAAAAAAAAAGAAATAGCTTCGGTATCCACGCTGCCCGACTGTTAGGTCAACGGTGCTTTTATTCTGATCACAAGTTCCTTCCAACTTTCTAAAGCTTGTTGAGCTGATCTGTTAAGAAGGAGCCAAGAAATAATCATGACCTGGGGCCTGGTATAGTCCTTCAACTTACCACATATCTTGTTTACTCTTAGCTTATGTACATTTTGCCTTCCAAGGAAAACTAACACAGGTTCCTTGGGGGCATTTGTTCCCCTTTTCTTGACTGTGTTTAAATAAACTATTGATTTAGTTTTCAAGGTAATTTAAGGGGTGATACAACTCCGATTTGATAACTACCACCTTAATACATTCAGAGTAAACAAATTTTAGGGTTTCAATAATTATTTTTGTCATCCGAATCGACTCCATGATGACTGGCCCCCAGGAGAGGACTGTGGAGGCTGTAGGGGTATGAAGTTGAGATGACATTAATGACTCAGAGACCAACGACCCAGAGATAAATTGGTATCAGAGGCTGGAAAGGCTCTTTCCGGAGACGTGTGTTCTTCAAGAGTAAATTAACACTGGATTTCTTGGGGCAAAGCCGAATGGGAATACGATTTTGAGAATGCAATGGAATTGATTCTAATTAGGTCAAAAGTGTCTGTCAAGTGTCTTTGCAGAGTGGAGAGCGTTCTTTGCAAAGAAAAGTAACACTCATCTTCAAAGAGGCACATTCCATCTCTAGGAGACATTGAGTTGCAAGTGACAGAAAACCACATCTATCTGATCTGCGCAAAGGGAAGGAAAGAAATTAGTGGCTCAAGCCTAGATAAGGCCAGTGATGAGCTGGCTGTGGGCATATCTAAAACCAGGGACTCTGACTCTCTTTTTCTGTCTGCGCTGGCATGGTTTTCATTTGACTTGATACTCAGGGAGATGCCGTCCTCTTGAGGACCCTCCAGTCTCTTGAGTTTTATCTCCTTTGGTCCCAGGACCGTCAGCCCTGGCGCCTTGCACCTGTTCCTCCCGCGCGGGCCCAGGGTGAGCTCTGATTGGCTGTGACTGCAGTCACATGCTATTCCTCAGCCAATCGCCGTGGTGAGAAGCGCGCCACGTCTGGCTGGCCAGGCTGGGGTCCCACGGCCACCCCTGGAGCTGGCCCGACCCTGGCAGAGCCTCGGTCCCCAGAGCGAGCTCGGGCACGGAGACAGCTGCCGGCCCCACGTCCACCAGACAGTTTGTCCCCCAGAGTCAGCCCAGAGCTCCTGGGCCCGTCTTGGCCATTGGTCCCCGGACCTCGTTCCTCAGGACCTCTGCCCCCCACCACGGCCACCTGCCTCCTGCCTGAGCCTCTGCTTCCAGAACGCGGCTGCGGCCCAGACGCCTCCCTTTCTCCGCTCTTCCTCGGCTCCCGCCCCCCGGAAGTGCCCCGCGGGCCCTCTCCCCGCCCCCACTCGCCCTCCTTGGTCCGTCGGTCCCTTGCGTCCGGGTCCCCCCAGCTCCTCGTGCGTGTGTCCTCCCTGACATCAGACGCCACAGGCCGGCGGGCGGCTGGGCCAGAACCGCGGGTGCAGAACAGCCTCGTCTCTTGCTCGCGGGAGGAAATGCCAAGCCGGCCCCGCTCCATAAATCACGCTGCAGCCTCGGGCGGAAAGCGGTAAAGCTCTGACCCAGTCAAAGATTTTATGGGAATGGAACAAAATGGTGACTCACACATATTGATGTATTGTGTATGTGTAATTACAGAATAAAATGGAAGGTTACTGTTTCAGCCGGATCACAGATTTCTACCAGCACCGAAAGGATCACCCCGTGATGCTACTTACGTGAAACCGACACAGCACACACAAAGAAGGCTTTATATTTTCTAAGGGTAAATGACATCATCGTCATTATAGCTAACATTTTTTTGTTTACTGTCACATTTAATTCTCTTAACAATGTGGTGAGCAAAGCAGGGTGTCTGTTTTTGTCTAACAAATCAGGAAACGGAGATGAGGTGAAATTGACTTGCCCACAGTCGCAGGAAGTAAGTGGTGAAGTCGGGCATCTGGGAGAACTGAAGTTAGGGATGGTCACTTGGCTGACTCTGGCCAGAGACCTGGGAGAAGCATCGGTGTCACCTTGGGGTTGATGCCCAAAAGATCCAGGGCTGCTTTCTCTGGTTTTCTTCCCTTTTTTGAATTCTAGGCTGTAGAAGAGCTACCATCACAGGCATATAAGAGAGAGCACTGTGAGGTGGGGCTGTCCACCGCCTTGAGATGGGCCTGGTTGTGAGCAAGAAGTAAATGTGTTGCTTTAAAGCCACGGAGATTTGGGCTAGTAAACTAGGGCATTAACCCAAACAAACAAACTAAGGCATTTTAGATATCTGTGTGTTCTTAATGGTTAATGGCTAAGGGTTAAAACTTTATTTTACATCTGGAGAAATTTGGTTGCTAATCTTGTTTAAAAGGGTATACAGATTGATGATCATGGTTCTTCTAATCTTTTAACTCTTCTGGTACTTTTTTAAGATAAAATATACAGCCATGACTCCTTGGATAGAAATAGTTACAATAAGTTAATTTCTTCATTGTTCATTTCAAAAATAGTATTCTTTTATTATCAAAGGCTCTTTTAGTACTTACTCTGTGCCAGGCCCTATTCTAAATGCTTTACAAATACTAGCTCCCTTAAACTTGACAGTAGCCCTCTGACTAAGGTAATATTATTTTCCCTGAAGTTTCCTATAGCTTGTAAGTAGGGGAGCTGGACTGACCTCAGGCATTCTGGTTCCAGACATGGACCTTTGACATCTGTGTTCTTAGTTCTGTCCCTACCGTGGGGACCTAGAGCAGGGTGTGGCACAACAGGCCTTCAGTAAACTTATTGACTGTATGAGTGACCGATGAATGCATGAATGAGTTCCACTTCACAGAGTCCCATTATTTACATTATTTCATTTGAAAACCACAACAATCCATCACCAGATTAGTTTCCCCACGTCACAGGAAGGAAACAGTCCGGCAAAGTGAAGGTCAAGATTTCCCAGGCAGAAGATGCAGCAATGCTCTTCCATGCCTCAAAACAAAGAAAACATAGAGAAGGTTCCTTTCCTCTCCTTCCGAGGGACAGCTGATTCTCCTCCTTCGTCTCTGGTGGGGTCATCTTGGAGGTTTGCATTCTGAATGTACATGGCCCTCTCTCCTGTTGTTGGGGAGTGTGCTCTGCTCTCTCTGCCACGTGAGAGATCACAGGGAGGCCTTGAACTTCCCCTTCCAGGGACCCTGCCTGCTTCAGAAACAGAACGTTCCTTCCAGAACAGCATCCTTGTCTTGGTCTGTTCGAGGCTGCCATCCCAGAGAATCCCAGAATAGTGGGGCTTGAACAAAGGATAATTATTTTCTCTCAGTCCTAGAGGCTGAAGTCCAAGATTAAAGTTTCAGCAGGTCGGTTTCTTGTGCGACCTCTCTTCTTGCTTTGTAGATAGTCGGCTCTTCTCTGTGCCCTCACATGGTCTCTCTTCTGTGTGCACACTCCTGGTGTCCCCTCCTCTTCTTAGAAGGACACCAGTCCTATCAGATTATGCCCCCACCCTTAGTGCCTCATTGAAGCTTAATTACCTTCTAAAAGCCCTATCTCAAACACAGTCCCAGGGGTTAGATCTTCAACATATGAAATTGCTGGGGGACAGACTCCAGACCATGACAAACCTCTTGAGCTGGAAGCCAGGGTTCAGCAGAGCCTTCAGCCCTTGCCAAGGAAGACCTTGACTCTTATGACACAGAGGGACCAGAGAGGGCATGACTTTGCTGCTGGCTTCCTGAACAGAATTTATATCTGACTGTGCACGCGTGCCCTTCTGCAGTGGGTGTGGAAGGGAGAGGGGAGCTTCCTTCCTTTGTTATTTATCCCTCCCTCCCTCCAGCCATCCCTCCATTCCTATTGCCTCTCCTTTTTCTCTTCCTCCAAACTTCTAGTTTCTTCAAGCCACTGTGTTTCTACTACAAGCACTAATTTAAGCACAAGAGGTTGCAATGCTAAACAAACAGAGGCAGCCCATGTACCCACGAGGGAGATGGAACATAAAAAGTAAAAAAATAAATAAGACAATGTCAGATGGTGTCAAGTGCTTTGCAAGATAGAACAGTGAGTGTCATTGGGCAGAGCAGGAGATATTTCAGGGAGCATTCTAGAGTATGTGGAGAGACCCAAGTACTGAGAAAGAGAGGCCAGAGAGAAAGAGAGCCAGGCCAAAGGGAACAGCATTCCAGGCTTGTGGGGGATGGTGGGGTACTGCTGTGCAAA